>JAMSGN010000004.1:0-94626 GCA_030462905.1 Jamesozyma gamospora
AAATAATGGTGTGTCTTTAATGGTAAAGGATGAAGACAATCAGAAAAATGATAATTAGAAAACAGTATAGAAGTAATTAAAACGAAATATTGATATTAGAATATTGTAAAATGAAATGTATGTGGGAAATGAAATAATCAGTAAGATCGATTAGGTACCCTCTACAATGTTTATTTTTTGTTGTACATTAAAATGGTTAGTACAACAAAGACATTAGTTCAATTTACATGTTTAAGATTACTTAGAATTAATCTCAAACATTAGTAAATTATTCTGCTCAAGAAACGGTATTGATTGGTATAATATTCCACAAGTTATGTTTAAGTTAGGACTATCGAACTCGCATGTAGAAATCCCGTACAAAGTCACAACTGAGAAAATCCCGAATAGAAAATGAGACAAAAGACGTCAACTGAAAAGCCATTTAACAGACTTACCCAAATAGGAAAATACATGAGACACAACTCGTTTAAACGTTAAGAGATAAAGATGTTCTAGATGCTATAGGAAACAACGAATGTCCCTGCTAACAAAAGATCCTAGAGAATAAATTATGAGATTCAAACGAACCAAAAGTGAAACAAAACGAACTGAAAATATTGATGGTTAAAACTTAACAAAATGAGATTCAGAAACGTATAAATAGGATCATAATTTATTCGATGATTCTGATTGAACAAAGATATTTAATTTATATTTTATTTTATATTTTACATAAAAAATCATCATTAAATAGATTTAAAAAATAATTTATTAGTTTTCGATCCGATCTGTCTGTGATAATATAATTCATATTTATATTATCTTTTGCGCTTCCCATCTGCTATATTATCTGTTTCCGTCTGAAAGTATCTAAGTTACTTTACAATAAAACCAATAAAAATTAGCGCAAGTGGTTTAGTGGTAAAATCCAACGTTGCCATCGTTGGGCCCCCGGTTCGATTCCGGGCTTGCGCATTTCTTTTTTCGCTTTTATTAAGCGATAATAATTTTTCAATACTTCTTAAATTAAACAAAGAAATAAAATAGTTATAGATTAATTTTTTGGTATTTGTAATAATTCAGAAGTTCAAGGATCAATTTGATATTTATGTGGATTAATTGAAAAGTGTTGATATAGATAGTAACAGAAAAGAAAAAAAACATCATTAAAAGACAATAAATAATTCAACTGAATGAATGAATATATTAACAAAATTAAGTAAAATTATATCTAAACCTGACATCGGAAATCAGTTAAAGATTAATTATACTAGCAAATTGAATGGTTTAAATTCTAAAAGTGAATTCATAGCACCGTGGATGTTTCTCATGAATAAAGATAATAGTAAAAAAAAGATTGAGTCAAGTAAATTTGAAAAAAAAATATCTACTAATCAAAATCCAAAAATAAGTAAAACAATAAAACCAGAAACACCAGATCCAATTAAAAAAATTAAGACTAAAGTTAATACATTAAAATTATATCAAGAAAATAAAAATCTGGTCGGGAAAGGTTCCAAAGAAGAACGCAAATTTAATCAAAAATATCTTTTAACATTGAAAGATAAACATTCTTTTAAAAGACAACACATACTAAATGATTATGATGAATTACAATCAAAAAAATCTTATGAATTACGTAAGGAAATTAATAATGATTTAAAACTTTCTAAAATTGAAGATGAAAATTTTTTACGTCAAATTATACCAATTTTACAAAAATTAACATTTGAAAATAAAATACCTATTAGAAAGATGTATGAAAATGATTGGTACGGTGAAGTACCACCAATACCAAGATTAGATAATATTAAAAATGTTAAAATTTTTCATAATTATATTGGAATGCTTTGTCATACAAGATTCCATTATAAAGAATCAAGTAAATTTAATGGTATTATTAAAAAAATTTTGAAAATACTTTTACATCCAAAGAATTCAAGTACTAAAGAATTAGTTGATGTTGAATGTTTTAATGATTTAATTTGGTTTTATTTAAAGAAAAATGATTTTGCATCAATAAGAGAATGTATTGCATTAATGAAAATAAATAAGATTTCATCAAATTTGATAACTTTCAATTATTTAATATTAAGTTTACTCAATATGGAAAAGATAAGAAATAAAAATAATTGTCGTGAAAAATTAATCTTTTATTTAAATTTAATGGTTAAACAAGATATTAAATTTAATAAAATGACTTGCAATTTATTACTTAAATTTTTAAAAACAGATAATGCAAAGACATTTTTTTTAATGACAATGAATAATAAATTTAATATTAAGATCGATTATAATGATATTTTATTTTTATTAGATGGTAAAAATTTTGAAAAGATAAGTACCATTGAAATTTTAAAATTTTTTAAAGATAATGAAATTCAACTAAATTATAAAATTTTAAAATTTATCTTGAAAAGATTCTTAAATGAAGGAAAAATTAATGAAAGTTGGGTAACATTAAATCATATGTTAAAAAATAATGAATATAATTTAATTAGAATTGATGCCAATATGATTAATTTATTTTTAATTGAATTTAGTGAACGTGGTAGATTAGATCTTTGTCTTGCCATTTATAATACATTTATGAAAGATGGTCAAGTTAAACCTAATATGGAAACTTTTACATTTTTATTTAAAAGTTTAGTTAGAAATGGATATTTTGAAAAATTTCCAATTATTTTAAGATATATTAAAGATTTAAAATTAAATAATGGTATGGGTGAACGTAATAATTATTGGAAAGTTAAAGCAGAATCAATTGTTAAATTTAATATTGTGAATAAAAATTATGATGAAATTGAATTAAAGAAATGTAATAAATTAATTACCAGATTAAAATTATATGATAATAATTATAAAAATGATAATGAATTAATGACTAGTTTATGGAATGAAGGTAATTCACAGATTAAAGAAACGCTTAGATATATTAATTGTCATCCCAATAAGACAAAGAGTAAAAAAAAAACGATTAAAAGTAGACACAAAAATATAATATCAAATGAATCAACTTGTATAAAGAAAAAAATTTATCGTAATAGAATTCGTGGTATTGCAATACAAAAAGCAATGGTTAAGAGAATACCGTATGCCAAAGATTGGTATAAATTTTTTAAGAAAGAAATTAATGATAGAAATTTAATTAGTAAATAATATTCATAAATATCGTGTAAATAAAAAGCATAAAGAATAATTTTTTCAAAAATTATTATTAATATTAAAAAGACAAACAAATTAATTAATTAATTAAATAAATTAAAAAGTGCGAACTAAAAAAAAAAAAAGAATACAGGTTTTTTTAATTTCTCAGATAAAAATGAAGATAAAGTTTGAAAAAAATTTGAAATAAAACAATTATTATTGTTGTTGTTGTTGTTGATGTTCAACGACTTCTTCTTGAATTTGACCTTCACCAGTTAAACCATGAACAATTTCTTCATCTTCAATAATTTCTTGTTCTGGATCATGTTCAATTTCTTGTTCTTGTTCTTGTTCATGTTCATATTCTTCATCGGTGACTTCTTCATAAACGTCATCGACTGTTTGATGAAATGATAAAGTTGGTTTAACGACAGCAGCATCTAAAGTCCAAGCATCTAGAGCAGATTCGGCATCCATGATAATTTGTCTTGAAGCATCATAACCATCGTAAGCAGGTCTTGCTTCACCAGGAGTTACAGGATCATCATCTAATAATTCTAAGAGAGCTTTACCGTAACCAGCAATTAAAGCGAATTTTTCGGATAATTCTCTCATCGAATCGAATTGATAATTATAAGCTGCTTTTAATTTTTCTCTTGTAATATTTGATAATTGAGCTTCAGCGACTAAAGATTCAGCTTCAGCTCTAACTAATTCTTGTTCTAAGACAGGAATCTTGGTTGAAGTTGGTTCTTTATATTTTAAATAAGCGATATTATCAGTAATTTTATCCTTTCTATCTCTTGAAGGTTGAACACTTGCTTCAATATTTCTAATAGTTTTCATGGTGACTCTATATTGATCATATTTATCGATAAATTGATCTTGTAATTCACCTAATTCGAATAATAGGACACCTAATTTATCGGTAACATCTGAGACATCATCATCATTTTCAGAACCCCATAATGATAATTGTCTTGCAGCAGCTCTTCTTTCATTAGTAATGACTTCCATTGCAACAAGAACATTTTTTTCAGTTTTTACTAATTTTGATAATTTACGTGATAATTCGGGACCCCAACTACCAGCGGCTTGTTTTCTAAAGGAAGAAGCAATACCATGTCTACCAAAAAATCTTGATTTTGTTGATGAAGTTGGTGGTGGTGGAGTTTGTAATTGAGCAGCGGTTGGAGCTCTAGAATTTCTTAATGAATAAGTTCTGTGCATTATTGATATTAGTTATAGATGATTGTATGAGTATGGGAAGGGAAGGGAAGGGGAAAGGAATTAAGTAAGATGAAGTAAATGTAGAAAGGAATAAGAAAGAAGATAGTATAATTAAGGGAATACGACAAGTTTATATATGCGACGGGGAAAAAAAAAGTTAGAGATTGGTGATTGACATAGAACGATAAAATGAGATGGCATGGCATGGCATGGCAGAACGTTGCAATAGAGAATAGAGAATAGAGAATACAATACATTACATTACATTACATTACAACACATTACAATACATTGAATTGTTTGATCGCTGTTTGTTTGTTGCGTTGAACCCCTTGCAAACTGGGTTTTGTACGTGGGGTGTGGGTGCCCCTTGCGGTTCGTGCAGAGTGACGGGAAGTGCGGGTAACAAGGTCTGTTTTATTTTTTTTTTTATGGGGGCGTTTGCGGTTGGCGGCTATTTCTTTACAATTACACACCACTTTGGACAAGAAGAGAAGTGTATTTGTAACACGTTTTCAATGCAGTGAAGTAGATTACTTGTGAGTATTAGTACAAAAGTGCAACACACTATATTGTGATGATGTCCTCTTTGAAATGTTACCGCTTTTTAGCATTACTAACAAATACCATGTTTTCACCTGCGTTTTTCTCAGATGACCACTATTACTAACAAATGCCATGTTTATACTCACCCATTCTGCTTTAATAATCTGGTCCTTTCCACTCATGTATGATTTTAACGCTTTGATGTTGCTGCCCTGAAATAAATACCGAATATCGAAATTTCCCAAACAGGTAATTACCCTGTACGTGAAAAACTTCCCAATGAGGAAACTGAAAAAAAAAAAAAAAAAAAAAAGAAAAAAAAATATACGTAAAAAACAAACTTTCTTTTTGTCACTTCAGATCCATCACTAACACTTACTCTCGACAAATATTGTATTTTAGTGTTTTATGGTTTTACCACTATTCGAGACTTTAAAAATAAACACTTACATTAATGACACAACGTAAAAGAAAAACCTCAATACCAAAATCTTTGAATAATAATACTACTAAAAATAGTACAGAACAATCATTTAAAAAATTAAAAGATAATATTTCATTAAATAATAAAATTGATAATGATAAAAAAATTTTTAATGAAAGGTTAAAAAAATTTAATTTAGATTATCCGAATAATTATAATGATTATTTAAATTCAATTTATAATTCAAATTCAAAATGGTTTAGTACTAATAAAAAATTAAGATTTAATTCTACTGATTATTTACCATACAAAATTGAGTCTCATTTAGATAAAGCAAATTATTTATCACATATCTTAACAAATTTATACATTTCAATCAAATCATTAGATATTCAAGGTATAATTTCAATTTCAAATAAAGATCTTTTATTAATTGAAAAAGAATTTAATAATAATAAAGATTATAATGAAACTTTATTAAATAATAAATTTAATAAATTAGATAATCAATCAATCTTAAATGACAATAATAATAATGATTTTGATGATTTTGATGATTTTGATGATGATTTATCAAATTTACAAGAAAATGAAAATAATGATTATATAGATATTATTGGACCTGAATTTAATTCTTTTGGTAAGATAACAAAAATTTCAAATTCAATAATCAATGTCAATTATTGGTCAAATCAATTAAAAATTTGTTTAAATTTTAATTTACCAATTAATTTAAGAAAATCTTTAATTATAATTTTTTATAATTTATCATTAATTCAAGGTCAAAAAATTTCGCGTTCTCTTTTTATCGATATTTTAGAATTATTAATTAATAATAAAGATGATAATGATAATCAAAATGAAATTAATTTTACTCAATTATTATTACCAATCTTAGATCTTGATTATGAGCCCTTATTTCAATTTTTATCAGATTTTTTACCATTCCCAGATTCTGAATATTTAAATTATGATATTAATTCAAAAGATGATTTACAATTATTTAGATTATTACTAAGATTAGCTTATACTGTTAAACCTTTTTTCAAGAAAAATTTCCCAGATAAAATAATTAAATTTTTCATTTCAAGTATTTCACCAACAACAATTTCAATTATTTTACCAATTTTAACTTCTTTTATACCAATTAATGATAAAATTTTAAATTATTTACCATTTTGGTTTTCAATTTGGAATTCAACAACTCCAACTATAACAATTGATACTCATATGTATGAATTATTAGGTTCAATCTTAAAAGATATTCATTTTAATTATTTTAATTCAAAAGATAATTCTAATATTAATATAAATATTATGACAAATGATCAAATTATTTTCATCTTTAATAGATTACAAGGTCATTTAAGATTAAATGGTCAAATTCATTCTTTTACAAGAACTGTTAAACCATTTATTTATCTTTTAAATAATAATAATATTGATTTTTATTTTAATCATTTATCTAAATTATTAAATTCTTTAGAAACTTATGTTCATCCATCAAATGAAGGTGTTTGGACAAAGCCAATTGCAAAATTTGTTTATTCATTTTTAAAGATGTATCATCAAAGAATAAATTTTGAAAAAGATAATAATAATAATAATAATAACCATAATAATAACCATAATTTATTAATTTTAAATGAAAATTGTCATGAAAATATTGGTAATCTTTTCATTCCAATTTTATTTATTGGTGCTCAAAATAAAAATACTGAAATTTCAAATTATTATATTTCATCATTAGCTTATTTAGTTAATATTAATCATAATTCATCATTTAGTATAAAAATTTTTGATAAAGTATTAATTGAAATTTATGATTCATTAACTGATGAATATATTAATTCAAGACATAGAATTATTGCATCATTAAAACAATTTAGTCGTATCTTAAGATTTATGATTATGTCAAATTTTCAAATTTATAAAATTCATATCTTAAATTTATTAAATATTTTAATTAATAAATTAGATTTAAATGATACTAATTTAACAAGTAATATTATTAATTGTATCGTTTCAATAATTTCATTCATACCATTAGAAATTGTGGAATTTGAAAATAATATTGATTATCCATTTGAAAATATTACTTTACCATTAATTGAAAAACATTTCCATTATTTGAAAAAAAATCAAAAAAATTCAACAATTAATTTTAAATTAAATAATAATGATAATGATAAGATTAAACTAGCAATTTTATCATCAACTTTAATTATACCAAATATTTTAAATAATTATATTGACAATTTATTTAAATTTGTTAATGTTGAATTAGATGATTCATTTATTTCAAAATTAAATCAAACAACAATGTTATTAATTTATTCAATTAATTCTGAAAAAATTTTATTAAATTTTATTGACATCTTCAAAGATAAATTATTTAATTATAATAATAATTTTAATTCTTTTGATTTACAAAATCCAAATTTTGAAATCTTATCAATAACACTTTCATGCTTAATTAAAGTTAATCCAAAAATTTCAAAATCAATTTATTTATTATTAAAATCAAAGATTGAAAAAGAATTAAATTTAGGTGCATCATCAATTCGTTCAACAACTGAAATTAATAATAGAGATTTAAATTTAGTTTGTTATTTAACAATTCTAAATGATACTTTAAGACAGTCTTATTCAACAATACTTGAATTTGATAATGATTTATTAAATTTTATTAAAAAATTATATAATACAATTAATAATCCACCAATTGATTTAATAACATCAATTTTAATTCATGGTATTTGTTCAACACTTACAATAACTGAAATAATTGATTTTGAAATGTTTGGTTCAAATGATTTAAAAAATTTACCATTAATTGAAAAATGGGGGGTATTACAATTTAATAATGATTTAAAATTTGATCAAAAAAATTTAAATTTTAAATGGCATATACCAACAATTAGTGAAATTAATTTATCAAGTGAATTTTTCATTGAAATAACAAATTATTGTATGGAAAATTTAAATAATTTATTAAAAAATAATGAAAATAAAAATGATATTATTAAATTAGATAAATTTCAAAAATTTATATTAATTATAACTCATGCATTATCTGGTATTAGTTTATTATTTGATTCAGATTTTAATAAGTTAACTAAAATTAAAATTTTAAATAATAATAATAATAATATTAATTCAAATTATTTAAATGAAAAAGATTCAGATAATGAAATTTTAAATGATAATAATAATAATGATGATGATGATATTGAAACAATTTCAATTAATAATAATTTTCAATTACAATCAAATGATAAAGATTATGATAATGAAATTGTTTCTGAAGTACCTTCTGGTATCGTTACACCAATAAAAGATAATAATAATGATACTGATGAAATTGATTCAACAACAAATTTAATTATTAATGAAAATGATAATATTAATACTAATCCAGATGAATTTTTTAAAGATTTAGATATCTTTTCTTGTAATTATTTTTTTGATAATCATCCAAATGGTATTAAAAAATTAGATAATCCATTATATTTTAAAATTAATAATCAACGTAATAAGATTGGTTCATTTTTCCATGATTTTTTCCAAAAAATTTTTAAGAATTTTGAAAATAATACAAATCTTTCATTAACTCTTTTACATGGTATTAAAGTTTGGTTTACTGATGTTGGTAAAGAAACAATCTTTACAGATGATTTAATTGCTAATTTAGATTTAGATTTCTTAGACAGTATTCAATCATTACGTCATCTTGAACAACCATATACAAGAACTTATCTTTCTGTTAAGATTAATAATCTTCATCAAAATCGTGTTCTTTTACATTCAACAAATAGATATCCATCATCACTCGAGATTCAATTATTAAAAGATGTCATCGAATTATCATGTTCAATTTATCCTGATATTCATAAACCTTCTCATAATACATTATTACATTGTATGAAACAAATTATTGGTTCTTATTCAATTACAATTGAAATTTTAATTAATAAATTAAGAGAAAATATCTTGAAATTAAACTTTAAAAAAATTGAAGTCATATTGAAAATTTTATCATTGAAAACAATTCAAAAAAAATTAATTTCAGATTTTAAAAGATTAAGTGATGTTGTACTATTATTAATTGATTGTTGTAAGATCAATGAATTAGATATTTCTTTATTATCTGAAGATTTACTAACAGAATTAATTAATAATATTAAGATTCCATCATCAATTTGTATTCATAATTCAAATATTTTTGATCCTATTGAACCACCTTTAAATGATTCCTTTTCACAAAAGATTGAACTTATTAAGATGACCAAAAATTTAAAACGTAAATATTATTTATCAATTTATGATAATTTACAAAAAAAATTAATTGATCTTTTAATTAATCAATCAATTCAAAATGATTTATTTAATTGGAAAATTCCAATTTTTATCATTAGATTTATAACAAAATTTCAATCAAGTTTAGAAATTTCAACAAATAAAAATGCACTTGAAATTATATTTAATCAATGTCAAATTAAACATCCAACAATGATTCATTTAGTTATTAGATCGATTCTTTCAATATTTGATAAACTTTCATCATTATCAATTTATAATTATGATATTTCAAAAGCTTATATCAGTGATTATAACCCATCATTTATTGAAAATATTGATACTTCAATGGAAAATTTTAATGAAATTTTTAGAAATGAAATGAATAATTTTAAATCACCAAATTATTTCATTGATTCAAGAGCTTATATTGGTTGGTTATCATGGGGTCGTTCAATGAAAGTTGTTAAAAATTTAAATATTCAATTTAATTTAAACGATAATGAAATTGAAATGATTAAATCTTTTGGTGAATTAATTTCAATTGAATGGTTAACGGAAATTACCACATGTTTAATTCAAGATAAGGAAACAAGAAGTGTATTTAGTAGTGGTGATGTTTCATTTTTTGTTCTCTTAATTAATTTAATTAGTAAAAAATTTTCAAATAGATTAACTTTAAATGATTTATTTAAATTATGTGAAAATTATTATGATAGATATGATAAAGCATCAATGATTATGTCAGTGGAAATCTTTGGAAGTTTAATTTGTGGTAGTAAATATATGACATTAGATGATATTAAAAAACGTGATGAATTTATTGAAAAATTTTTAATTCAATGTTTAGATAATGAATTAAATCAAGATTCATTTGAAATTTGGAGTACATTATGTTGGTGGTTACCAACAATCATTGATATCAGAAGATGTAAACCATTTTTTGATATTTTTACTAGAATTAATATCCTTATCGATAAGACAACTGATGAAGCAAGTAGTCAATCATCAAAAATTTTAATGATGAATAGTATAATTTCTGGTATGGATTTTAGATTTCCAAATTTTAATATGATTTTAGAAAATTTAGTCTTTGATCATCCTTATGATCAAGTTCGTGAATCAATTGGTAAATTATTTAGTACTCTAACACAAACCCTTGCAAGTCGTTCATATTCAAATACACAAAAATTAATTGAAGATAATTTAAAAGAAACAAATGGTTTAGGTTGTGCTTTTAGATGCACTTCAAATGAAATTGATAAAATTATTATTAAAAATTTTATAATCATTAAAGAAGAATTTGAAAAGATTCAAAATTTAACATCACAAGAAATTTTAAAGACAAATTATTATTATATTTCATCAACAATGTTTTATTGGTTACAAGATTTGATTATAAGTTCAAGTAGAATGGTTTTATTACCATATTTAGTTGATCATATCTTACCATTTTTGATTAATTTAATGATTCAAAAGGATGTTTGTAAATTAAGTGGATTAGAAATTATAACAGATTTCTTAACAATTTCTTATTTACCAATGAAAAAGGATTTAGTTGGTCAAATCATTAAATTTTTTTGTTCAAATAATAGTTCAAGTTATAATAATGAAATTATTTCTTCTTCTTATGAATTAAAATTAAAATTAGGTTTCTTACAACGTTTCATTTCAGCAGAATTTTTACAATTTACTAAAGAACAAAGACAAATAATTTTAAATTTTATTGTTTCACAAGTTTATAATACAAATTATATTGAAGTTAGAATTCATGCAGCGGATCTCTTATCAGATATTGTTCATAATATTAAAGATGATAATGAATTATTTGAATTAATTGAAAAATTTAGTCAAAATTTACAAAAAATTTCATGGGAAAGTAAGAAACAATTATCAAAAACAGATATTAAGATTCATGGTAGTGTTGTTGGTTTAGGTGCTATCATATCAGCTTTCCCATACGTGTTCCCATTACCAAGATGGTTACCTATTCAATTGAGTATATTATCATCATGGGCAAGAACAAGTGGTATGGCAGGCAGTGCAGCTAAAGATGTTATCAGTGAATTTAAAAAAGTTAGAGCAGATACATGGAGATTTGATAGACAAATATTCACCACAGAAGAATTAGAAGATTTAGAAGGTGTTCTTTGGAGAAGTTATTATGCATGATTGATAGATTAGTATGTTATTATTTTTCATATAAATAGAATAAAGTTATTATTATTTAAGCTTTTAATCGTTTTTTGTTTTATTTCTTTGACGTTTCCGAAAATGTTCAAACGAATTGAAACGAAGAAAAAAGCAGTAATTTACAATTACAAAACAACAAACAGAAAAAGTGATAATCGTTGAGTGATAGAAGTAATAATCGTTTAGTAAGGAGCATTTGATTATCTTTATAAGACAAATTTTGATTATACTGTTGGTTTTAAATAAATAACTATCAAAATTAATCATGTCCGGTAATAATAAGAATTATGATTCAATTATGAAAATCTTACTTATTGGAGATTCAGGTGTTGGTAAATCGTGTCTCTTGGTTAGATTTGTTGAAGATAAATTTAGTCCATCATTTATTACTACTATTGGTATTGATTTTAAGATTAAAACTGTTGATATTAATGGTAAAAAAATTAAATTACAATTATGGGATACTGCAGGTCAAGAACGTTTCCGTACAATTACAACAGCATATTATCGTGGTGCTATGGGTATTATACTTGTTTATGATGTCACTGACGAAAGAACCTTCACCAATATTAATCAATGGTTTAAAACAGTTAATGATCATGCTAATGATGATGCTCAACTATTATTGGTTGGTAATAAATGTGATATGGATACAAGATTAGTTAGTTATGAACAAGGTGAAATTTTAGCAAAAGAATTAGGTTTACCATTTCTTGAAGCAAGTGCAAAGGATGATACAAATGTTAATGAAATTTTTTTCACTTTAGCAAAATTAATTCAAGAAAAGATTGATAATAATAAGATTAATGAAGATGAACATAATAAGACTGGAAATGTTAATATTAGCAATGATAATAATAATGGAAATAAAGCAAATTGTTGTTAAGATTAAAAACATTATATGTATAGATTATTTTATTTTAATTTTCTTTTTTATAAAATATAACAATCATTAAAACAATTAAATAAAAAAAAAAAGATAAAACATTCGAACCATTTATTTATACTAATTTTATTTATGAAATATATATTTGTCAATTTATAATAGTCAGTTCCGCCCAAACACCACATACAATATCGATATATTTTTAAAAGATTTGCTCAAATTAAAAGTGAAAAACTTTAGAATAAAAGATATTGAAACTTTGCAACAAGTATATTTATATGTATTATACATATAAGTTGCTATTAGATATCAATTAATAATCACAGAATTTATTTTTTAGTTAGAAGAAAGTCCACTTTTCATTATATTCTATGTCAATAACAAATTACAAGAGACCGAGGTTACATAATCCATATTCTCCATTATACTCGACTTTTTCAATTTATAGTTCTAATAACGATACAAAAAGATCATCATCTTCTTTATTTAGTCCCCGAAGAGTTATGAGTGCATCTGTCTTTGGTTATCATGATAATTTAACACCAGAATCACCAAGGAGAAGCATATCAAGAACATCATCATCATTATCAAGATCAATATCCAATGATTCGCTTAATTCTCAAAATGAAAAAGTTATTGGTGTCTTGACTACTTTAAAATCAAGTATTATTGATGGTAGTAAGAATTTTTTTCATAAAATTTTATCAAATAGTAATGATAATGAAATTGAAAGAAAACGTAAAGATGAATTTAATGATTTTACACATTTTAAAAATAAAAAGAGAAAAATTAACCCAGATGATGATATAACTTTTTCTAACGATTTAAACAATACTAAACAAGAAATTAATTTTTCAAAAGATCCATTTGGTTGGAATAAATGGGAAATTAAGAATTTTGGTGAAGATTTATCACCAAAACAACCACAATATGGTACAAAATTTATTAAAAAATCAAATTTATCGAAAAAATTAATTAATAATAATAAACAAATAAATTCAATATTAAGTGGTAAATCTGATGAAGTTATTTATTTAAGAAAAATTTTTAATGGTGAATATCAAATACCAAAAGTAATTAACGATGAAAGAGATAATCAATTAAAATTACTTGAAAGAGATAGATTTATTAATCAGAATAAAAATTATAAAAATATTAAAAAATCAATATTTGATATTACTGAAAGAATTAAAAATGTCTTAATTGATAATAAAAATAAAAAACAAAAAATTTCGAATAATAATGATTTAATATTTATAAAAGAACGTAAAATTGTATCACCAACATCATTAAATGAAAAGAGACAAAATTTTTTAAATGAAACATTTAATTTTGATAAAGATTTACATAATTTTGAAAAAAATTTTAAAAATTATAGACAATTAATTAAAGAAAGAGAAAAGATTAAATTAGAAATTCAAAAAAAAAGAGATAATGAAAAAAATTTAATACCAAAATTAAATGAATCTAATTTACAAAAAATTGAAACTATATTTAAGAGAAATGATAATAAAATTTTAATGAATAAAGATAATTTTGAAATAACAATACGTGATTTTAAAACTTTAGCACCAAAGAGATGGTTAAATGATACAATAATTGAATATTTTATGAAAAAAATTGAAAATAATAAAATTATTGCATTTAATTCATTTTTTTATTCAAATCTTTCACAACGTGGTTATCAAAGTGTTAGAAGATGGTTAAAGAGGAAAAAAACTGTTATTAATAATTTAAATAAAATCTTTATACCAATTAATTTAAATCAATCACATTGGTCATTAGGTGTTATTGATATTATAAATGAAAAAATTTTTTATGTTGATTCATTATCAAATGGTAATTCAAATATAATGAGTTTTAAAATTATGAATAATCTAAAGGATTATTTAATTAATGAAAGTGGTAATAAATTAGGTGAAAATTTTCAATTAATTCATTTAGATTGTCCACAACAACCAAATGGATTTGATTGTGGTATTTATACTTGTTTGAATACATTATATTTAAGTAAAGATGTTAATTTAACATTTACTTATAAAGATGCTATAAGGATGAGATCATATATTGCTAATTTAATCTTAGAAGATAGTAGTAATTTATAATTTTTATGTAAAATGAAATTAAAAATTTTTTTAATCATTAATTTCTAATTCTTTTAATTCATTAATGATAGTATTAACCTCTTGATCCTTTTCTATTAATTTTTCAAAATCATTCGACCAATCTAATTCGTTTATTAATTCCTGTGCAATCTTATCAGAATTTTGTTTATAAATAATATCAGAATCTCTTGGATCATTTAGAAAATCACCAACTAATTCTAAATTAACTAGAATTCTTTGTATCTTATGAGGAACCTCCACAGGTAAATTTGCAAAAGGATGAACAGTCAATGAAGTACCAACAACAATAATTATGAAATTTTCTTGTTCTTTATCTTTATTTAAAATTTTTAAATCATCATCCCAAGTATTATAAAACCTTTCAGGTAAATTTTCACCAAAGAAAACAATATTTGGTTTTATTAATCCATTACATTTGTCACATCTAACTAAAAATTCTTTTGATAATGGTAATTTTAAATTTTTAATTTCATCTTTCATGATAAAATTTTCATATAATTTAATCTTTGATTTGAAATAATTCATTTCAAAGATTTTATTACATTTAATACAATGATTCTTAGCAAAATTACCATGAGCTTCGACGATAAAATCTTGATTAATACCAGATTGAATCTCAAGAGTATCAATATTTTGAGTATAAATTCTTTGAAGACGATTCTTATCTTGAAATAATTTCATTAAATAATGGAATTTTGTTGGTTTAAACTTACCTGGATATAATTCCATTGCCAGAGTATAAAAAGGTTTAGGATTTTCCTTAAAGAAATCAATATCAAAGACAGCTTCTGGATAAGGTAAATTTAATGATTGTAAGTTATCGTATAAACCTGTCTTAGGTGATCTAAAGTCAGGAATTCCACATGAGGTTGAAATACCTGCACCAACCATAAAGATAACTTTTAAATTTGGATTTTTCTGTAAAAGATTTGAAATTTTCTTAATTGATTGATTTTCAGTCATAATTTGAATATCTGCACCATTAAACTAACTTTTTAGATATTTTTGTTACTATAAAAATTTTGTTGTTTATTGAAATTTTTCAGTCTATAAAATTTTGAAAAATTTTTATTGTATATTTAAAGGAATAAACAAAGCATAAAACTATAGAAATAACAATGATCATTCAAATAGTTTCTATTATCGGTACAATCTTTGGATTCTTATTTTTAACGTTATCGATTGCTTCAGGTCTTTATTACTTGAGTGAAATCGTTGAAGAACATACCGAACCAACAAGAAGATTCTTATCAAACTCAATTTATATAATAATTATAATATTTTTGTTGTTAGCTCTATTCGATCGTTTCCCAATCAAATTGACATGTTTTTCTATTGCTACCAACGTCTTATACTATCAAAATTTGAAAAAATTCCCTGTTATTAAATTGACAAGTTTAACTTTCATATCAAGTTGTATTTGTGTCTTATTAAATCATTATCTTTGGTATCAACATTTTAATAATATGGAAATTCCACCACAATTCAAATACGATCCAAATTATGTTCCACCAAGACGTATTTCATTCTCTGAAATTGCATCATTTTTTGCCATTTGTATTTGGTTTATACCATTTGCATTATTTGTTTCATTAAGTGCTGGTGATTATATCTTACCTGTCACTAGTGAAATTTCACACAAGAAAAATGATGATGATGATGATACTACACAAAAGAGATTGAAAAGAAGAACCGTTGGGTTAGCAAGAGTTGTTATCAATTCGATTCGTCGTAATATCAATGCTATCTTAAGAATCTTTGGATTTAAAGTCGGTGAAGATTTGGATACGTTATTGATTTAGCTAGTTTTACATATAAATATATATATATTATCGTATTTATTTTATTTTGTATAGTGAAACCTTTTAAATAAGAAAATTTTTATCAATTGAAAAAATCCTTATTAAAATGAAAAATGTTTGTAATCAAACAAACAAACAAATTATGAATAATAAGATCAATTATCAACGATTTTGGACAAAAGATTATCAAACTGGTCAGATTTATTTGATAAGTTTAATCGAGAAAAACGTCAAGATTTTAACTGATAAATATAATAATTTGAATGATTTTTTACAAAAATTCTATCTTCAAATAAATAAGAATTTAATTAGTTTAAAAAATGATGATAAAGTTGTTAATCAATTGCAAAGACAGTTTAATGATAATAAATGGCAAGAAACGTTTCAAAAAAATTGTTTGAATCCTCTAAAGACATCACAAGATGATTTAACAAATTTTCTAAATGATTTTAATTTTGAAATTAAAATTTTATTCAAGAATTATAATAAAGATTTAAAGTTTTGTAAAGATTCATCGATTGAATGTTTTAAATGTGTTAAATCTTTAAAAGATGAAAATTTTAATAAAGATAATAATGATGATTTTAAGATAATTTATCCCATTATAATTGATAAAAATTTAAAGATTAATGATAGGAATGAGTTTAATGAAATTTTAAATAAAATTAAACAAAGTTTACCTTTACAAAGAAATTTTTTCAATCAAATTGAATCGTTTAAAGGTATTGATTTAATTAATAATTTAATTAAACATTTCAATAATATCGATACTTCATTGTTCAATTTAAATAAAATTGGTCAAATCTTTCTGGATTTGAAAATAATTAAAGAATTAAGTTTATTTGATAATGAAATTAAAAATTTTGAATTTGATAATAAATATATTTGGATAGGTTTAAATGATAATCGAAATAATAACTTATCTATTTCAAATTGGTTTGGTAAGATTAATACAAATAATTATGATAAAGATTATTATTTAAATAAATTGAAAAATTTACAAGAAATTTTTTTTGAAAAATTTCAAAAATTAGAATATTCAAAAGTTCAATTAGAAAAAATTTTTAGTAAATTTTGTCATGATTATTTTAGAATTATTAATGAAATTAATTTTAATTTAATTGATGTAAATTTAAATTTTAATAAATTAATTAAAGAAAAATTTCCATTTATAGTTGCAACAAATGATGATGACGATGATGATAAATTTCAATTGATTGATGAAATAAATTTTAATAATGGTAATAATTTTTTCACAAGAAATAATTGTATTGAATTTTGTCGTTGGGATTTGAATGTAAATTGTTATAAATTTATGTTTGGTATTAATGAAATTAATACTGATACTTTAGAATCAATGAATTTCTTAATTGATTATATAAATGATTTTAAAGATTTGAATGACTCAAGGATATTATTTATTTGGAATGATAATTTAGATATAATTAGAGTTACAAATTTGAAGAGAGAATTAATTAAAAAATTTTTCCAAAAAAATGAATTAAATGAAATGATTAATTTAAATTTAATTAAAAAATTTTTAGATACTGATGAAGATACATCGAATCATTTAATTAATGATTGGATAAATCTAATTAAATTATGGTTATTAGAATTAAATGATAGTTTAATACCATCAATTTATTTTAAAAGATTAATTAACAATGATATGGATTTCTTAAGATTGTTACCAATCAACAACATTAAATTATTGATTAAATTTTTAAAATATTTTCAAATTTTCAACAAAGATGATTTGAAAAGTTTGTTTTTGGAAACTAAGGATATACCGTTTTATCATTATTTTATACGTAATACAATGATTGACAATGAGAACGACAATCATGTCATCAAGATATCAAGAGTAATGTATGAAATGTTTAGTAACGAAGAAACCATTGACACCTTGGAGAGCATAGTCAAGAGTGTACAAGTGATACCAATAGTCGTCACACCGGAAGAAACAGAACGCATTGATAGTAATAGCACAGTGCCATTGACTTCGACAACGGTTGTGACAGAGTTTGTACCGCTACCGTTCAAGACCACACCAAACAGTTCGAAGGAGAAACGACTAAGTGGGATAGCATTGAACAGTGTGAACCAAGGCTAATTAATTACTTGACAACTATTGTGATATTTTCCATGAAAAATATTTTCTTTGAGTTTATTATCCTTTTATAACACCGCCGTCGGTGCTATAGAAAAAACGTGGGCGGGGTTATAAATTTATAGCACCGGCGGGATTTTTCTTTCGATTGGAAAATTTTGTATTTAAAGCAACAACAATTTTCCAATCAAAATAAATGAAGTTTCCCTTTCCCCTTCGCTTCGATTTGTTTGTATTCTATATAGCCAGGAAAGAATTTCACTCTTTTTCATATAAATAAATATCTTATCATTATGTCTGCTGATTTCGGTTTAATTGGTTTAGCTGTCATGGGTCAAAATTTGATCTTAAACATTGCTGATCATGGTTATACAGTTTGTGCTTTTAATAGAACTGTTTCAAAAGTTGATCATTTTTTAGCTAATGAAGCAAAAGGTAAATCTATTATTGGTGCTCACTCAATTGAAGATTTCGTTTCAAAATTAAAGAGACCAAGAAAGATTATGTTATTAGTTAAAGCAGGTACTCCAGTCGATAAGATGATCGAAAGTATCTTACCACATTTAGAAAAAGGTGATATTATCATCGACGGTGGTAATTCTCATTTCCCTGATACTAATAGACGTTACGAAGAATTAACCAAAAAGGGTATTCTCTTTGTTGGTTCTGGTGTCTCTGGTGGTGAAGAAGGTGCTAGATTTGGTCCTTCTTTAATGCCAGGTGGTTCTCCAGAAGCTTGGCCTGAAATTAAGGATATCTTCCAATCAATCTCTGCTAAAGCTGATAACGAACCATGTTGTGATTGGGTCGGACCAGCTGGTGCAGGTCATTACGTTAAAATGGTTCATAATGGTATTGAATATGGTGATATGCAATTAATTTGTGAAGCTTACGACATTATGAAAAGAATTGGTAATTTTAATGATAAAGAAATTTCAGATGTCTTTACCAAATGGGATAATGGTGTCTTAGATTCTTTCTTAGTTGAAATTACTAAAAATATTTTAAAATTTGATGATGTTGATGGTAAACCATTAGTTGAAAAAATTATGGATAAAGCTGGTCAAAAGGGTACAGGTAAATGGACTGCCATTAACGCTTTAGATTTAGGTATGCCAGTTACTTTAATTGGTGAAGCTGTCTTTTCTCGTTGTCTTTCTGCATTAAAAGATGATAGAGTTAAAGCATCAAAAGTCTTACCAGGTCCAGAAATTCCAAAAGATTTAGTTAAGGATAAACAACAATTTATTGATGATTTAGAACAAGCTTTATATGCTTCAAAGATTATTTCTTACTGTCAAGGTTTTATGTTAATGCGTGAAGCTGCTACAACTTATGGTTGGGAATTAAATTACCCATCAATTGCTTTAATGTGGAGAGGTGGTTGTATTATTAGATCTGCTTTCTTAGGTGAAATTACAAAAGCTTATAAGAAAGATCCAAATTTAGATTTCTTATTATTTGATGATTTCTTTAAACAAGCCGTTACAAAAGCTCAATCAGGTTGGAGAAAATCTGTTATCTTAGCCACAACTTATGGTATTCCAACTCCAGCTTTTTCAACTGCTTTAGCATTTTACGATGGTTATAGATCCGAAAGATTACCAGCCAACTTATTACAAGCTCAAAGAGATTATTTTGGTGCTCACACTTTTAGAGTCTTACCAGAAGCTGCTTCAAACAATTTACCAGTCGATAAAGATATTCATATTAATTGGACTGGTACTGGTGGTAATGTTTCATCATCAACTTATGATGCTTAAGTTTAATATATAATATATGTAACGTAAATTTATATTTTTAATGTTTTCTTTAACGTTTTATTACATGACTTTATTGTAAATCTTTTTTGTTTTTTTTTTATCTTTTCTATATAGTTTTTGAAAAATGACACAAAATATATAAAAAAAAAAAATAATAAAAAAGATACATAATAATACTCTGGAAAATATAACTAGTTTTGAATTTTAAACTTGATAACAATAATCAAAGTTTTTTCCCAAAGTATGACAAATTTGAATCAAAGACAACTTAGAAACAAAAATTCTACTCAATTTAATCTTTTAGATAATTCAGATTTTTACTTGCCGTTACCAAGTCCAAATACAAAATCAATTGAATTAAAAGATCAAAATAAACAATTTTCATCAAGTTTAAAAAAATGGTTAACAAAATCTTATCAGAAATTACATAAATTTGATAGAAAAAATAATAATAAACAATATAATAATCAAAGTTTTATTGATTCAATATCAAGTTTTGAAGCTGAAAATGAAATTAAATCAAAAAATAACGATTCAAATAATTTAAATAAATCAATTAGAAAAATTTCTTCATTACCTGATATTATTAATTCAACAAACGTTTTAGAAATAGATTCCATTAAAAATGAATTAAATAATAAAAAAAATTTAAGTTTACTGACAAGTCCTAATACTTTTCTTACAGGTAATAAATCAATTAAAGATAATTTATCATTACTTTCTGAATCAATTGAAAATAATAATTCTACACCTGACATTTTCACAAATTTTCAAATTAATGATTTTAATCTTGGTAAAAATTTTAATGATTTTGATGATTCAAAAATTTTATCACAATTACCTTATATTAATAAAAAATCTAAAATTACAATAAATAAATTACAAAAAATTTTAAATAATATTTCAAAGAAGAAAAAAAATGATATTAATGAAATGAACAATTTTTTAAAACAATTAAATAAATGGAGTGATAACCCAATTTTAAATAATGATATTGAAATTAATGAAACAAAATTAATTATCCAACAAATTAATAATTTATTTATGCAAGATATTAAATATCAATCACATCTTTCAAATAAATTAAATGATATAGTTAATAATTTAAAAATTTTATCAGCAAATGAATTAGAATTAATTAAAATGGGTAAAGAATATTATAATCAATATAAATTATTTAAAAATTTAAAGAAAAAAAATGATTCATTACCACAATTAACAATTGTCATTGAAAAATTAAATTTATATGAAACAAATTTTGAAATCTTAAGAAAAAGTTTTAAACAAAAAATTTTAACTCTTTTAACAAGATTATTTCAAGATCTTGCATTAGAAATTTATAATAATTGTAATGATTTAAAATTAATTTCAATTAACTTAATTCAAAATTTTTTAATTCTTTTAATTAATAAAAATTTTAAACAATTTAATGATCAATTACAAGATTTAAGAATTAAAAGAAATGAAAAAATTTGGAATCATTTATCACCAAAGGAAAAAATTAACCCCAACAAATTAAATATTATTAAAAGTGGTATTTATGAACATAATGATCCACTTTTAAAAGAAATTTATAAAATTTTACCACAACAATACATACCAAAGATAATGAAATTAAATGAAAATGAAAATTTAAATTTAAATTCAAGTTTTGAAAATGATGAAAATATTTCAAATTTTGATGAACAAAATTTTAATAATGATAATGATAATTATAATGAATTTAATCCTTTATCAACAAATACTTATTTAACAAGTAATAAAAATAAAGATAATTATAATTTGAAAAGTTGTGATCCAAAAGAAATTTTAAAAAACGAAAATAAATCTCTTTCAAATAATAATAATAAAGAAAATGATTTTGATAATGCCTTTTCTTTAAATCATTTAAATCCATTAACTTCTGTTCTAGAAGAAAATAATTGGACAAATCTTAAATAAAGGTTTTTGTTTTTTTTTTTTTAAATATAATCTATATAGCATTAATTTTATTTTCTTATATATATATTGCAAAAACGTTTAATTTAAATAAAACCATAATCGTTACATTTAAACTTTTTTTCAATAAATTTTGAATGTAAATTAATATTCTCATCATCATCATCATCATCATCATTTCTATCACTTTCTAAAATTTCATTTTCTTGTTCATACATTTTTCTTACAATTATATCAATTTTTTTCGATTGTAAAAATAATTTTTCATCATTATCAATTATTTGAAAAAACTGATTATAATCATTTTTTATTTTATCAAAAATTTTTTCATCACAATTTAAATCATAATCATTATCAAATAGTTTATTTTTTTCATTATTATTTTCAAATATAGGTAATGTATCAATCCATTTATTAACTTTTTCCTTATGTCCCATATTATTTGTCATCTTAGGATTAAAATTATTTGGAAAACTCAAATTACTACTATTTTTATTATTATTTGAATTAAATTTATAAAATGAATACGATTCATTATCATCATCAATAACTCTAAAATTTTGATTATATGAATTAACATATGATCCAATCTTTTCAACTCCCATGTTTGGAAATTTATAATTAAGTAAATTACTTGTCGTATATTGTGGGAACATACTATTTGTAGTTGAATTTTGAAAATAAATATTGGAATTATTTGTTTGTAAATTATTAAAACAATTATTATTATTTTGTTTTAAATTATTGTAATAATTTGGAATCTTTGATGAATAACTTATTTGATCTCTATGTATTGGTGAACTTTGAAACATAATATTACAATTTTCAATTTTTTTGGAATTTTCTCTAAGAAAACTATTTGGACAACTCTCTAAGTTAATTGCTTGATTGTTTGATTTTAATGGTTTTTTCTGAGTGGTTGAAATTTTATAAGGCATTTTAATATATATTAAATTGTTTTTTACGTTATTCAATTAAACGTGGTTTTCTTTTGAACTCCACTTCTATTATTTATTTTTTTATGTCTATTTTAAGATTCCTACAATTTTGTGTCATTTTTTTTTAAATTGCCGTCTGTCATAAAAACTCGTATTAACATTGAAAAAAAAAAAAAAAAAATGTATTCTTAATATTACAAACAATCAAAATTTTTCAAAATTTTTAAAATTTGTATAAATGTTTTCTAAAGTTGTTATACTTTTTATATAATTTGAATTCAAAAGACTAATAATAATAATCATCATCTTTTTTCCTTACACATTGAAAAATATTAATACGACTATCATGCGAATTTGCAGCAGCAAGCATCATTCTATGTGGATGAAATTCCATAGATGAAACAAAAGAGTTCGCATGTGATGCATATGATAAAGTTGATCTTATACCTGTAGATGCTAATGTATTTGAAACACCATTGGTATTAAAAGTATTTTTAAAATTAGTTAATAAATTACCGGAAGTTGTCCAAATCTTAATTACTTTTGTACTAGTTGCAATAATTGGTGCATGCTCATGTACTTGACTACATGTCATAGTTGAAATTCTCTTTTGATTACCACTACCTTGTGTATTTTCGTCAACAAATCTTTCAACAGGTTCTTGATATCTAATATCCCATAGTTCAACAACACCATTTGTTGCTCCACTAACTAATTCTCTATATCCACCTCTTTGTAAATGAACATTATTAATCCAAACATCTTTTCTACCACCTCCACTTGTTTTCCAACGACGAATCATAGAATTTCTTGCATCCAAACGACGATCATAAACTCTTAAAGTACCATCAGCAAATCCACCAACAACAATATTACCAGCAAGTTGATCTGATGTTAAAGATGTTATTAATGATGATGTCTTTGCAGGAATATCAACCTCGACAGTCTCAGTATGTGTATCCCAAACTCTAATAATTTTAACATCACCAGTGGCTAATAATGAACCTCTTATTTGTTGCCATTCCGTTATTAAACCATTAGATCTAGGTGTTAATAACATTTCTGTTAGGCCTCTCCAAGCTGCAATATTTTCAACTTTTTCTTGAGAGAATGTATTTTTATAAATTTTAATAATACCATCAGAAGAACCAGTCATCATTAATGTAGTATCGTCTTCATTAATAAATTTAACATCTGTAATCTTTGTACCAAAGGGATTACCATTAGAAAATTTAGATAAGATTTGATTTTGTTCCCAATCAAATACTGTAATATTATCTTTATCATCTGTTGCTGCTAATTGATTTTCAAACTGTGTAAAACGTAAAATTTTAGGTTGAGTCTTATTATCAAATGTTACTAATTTTTTTGACCAATCACCATATAATGATAATTTTTTTTTCGATTGAGTTTCTTGAATAATAGCATCATTTCTACTTCTTCTCCACATTCTTTCATTATATTCTACACTACCTTTTTCATCTGATTCTTGTTTTCTCATTTGTGGTTCTTGAAAATATTCATTAGAAAAATCAAAAAATTTACTCTCGAGGGGTAATATTATTTTTCCTTTATGTTTCTTATACCTTGGAGTTGGTGGAATTGGAGTTGTACCATAGGAGACACCTAATAATGATATTCCTTTATTTTCATCTCTACTTAAGACAGAAGCTCCATCATCTTGATCTGTCTTAGCTTCACCAAAACCTAAACGTTTGAAGATTCGAGATAATGATAAAGTACCACTAAAATCACTTGATGTATTAACTTCAGATGTTTGATTAATATTTATTTCATTATTATTACCTTTTGTGACAAATGATTTAATATGGGGTTTATTTACTTGATTTGAAAAAGAACTAAAACCCATCTTACTTACTCTTTGAGTTTCAACATTTCTTCTTGAAAAATATTGTTCCAATTTAGAAAATGGTTCACCTAATTCTTTATGAGCACTTAATTCTAATAAGATATAATCAACAGTTTGTTCAGCTAATTTTCTATTTTCTTCAAATGGATCACCAGCTAAGATTAATAAACCTTTCCATACTGTACTAAATACAGAACCATAACTTACTGAATTTTTTTCAATGTTTGAATCAGCACCTTCTAATTGTGCAATATTTTCAGTTAATTCATTAAAAGCAACAATAATGAAAAAATTTATATAACGATATACTATTTGTGAGAAAAAAATTACAACCTCTTTTCTAACTAATGAAGATGCGTCGTTTATTAATGGTAAGACAGCAATTAAATTTGTTACAGTTTGTGCTTTCATGGCTTTTAAATCAATGTTTTTCAATTGTCCTTCCATACTTACACAAATATTAATTTGATTTTCAATTTTTAATTGTTGTTGTTCTAAATGTTGTTGATTTTGTTTTTGATTAAAACTATTCATTATTTGTTGTAATTGATTTTGTAATTGTTGTAATTGTTGTTCATATTCTTGTTGTAATTTAATAATAATATCAGTATCATTAATATCTGAAACAAAATATTTTAATGATAAAAGGACAGCTGTTCTAACTTCAGGAACTGGATCATTTAAAACTTTTAATAAAGTTTCAAATACTCCAGAATCCATACTAATAAATTTATATAATGGATTTTGAACGTATAATGAACCAATTAAAATGACACACCATTGTCTTAATAATGGAATCTCAGAATTTTCAATGAAAAAACATAATTTTTTGATTAATTCAAGATCAAAACAAAATTTTTGACCCAATGGAAATTTTCTAACAAATGATGCTAATACAAATACTGACATAGCTTTTTGTTCATCTGTAGTATCATTTGAATGATATGTTTGATTATCATTATTAATTAAATGTGATTGTGATTGAGCTCTTAACATTGAAATATTACGATTAGCATTCATTGTTAATGGTGAACCCATATTAATACCTCCAGCTGATTGTGGACTCATTCCAAAATCTGGTACTAAGACGTTAATGAAATACATGTAACCTTTTTCTTTAATTAATTCTGCTTGAGTATTTTTATAATCTATTGACATAATTCTTGCCCAGATAAAGACTAGGATTGGTTTCAATTCAGGTGTTGGACTTTGTAATAATTTTAATACATAAGGGAAGATACCAATTGAAAGAGATAAATAAACTGCCCATGGTCCTAAATCTAAAAATCTTGATAATAAGACCAAAGCTCTAATACGATGAACTTGTGAAAGTAAGACTTGTAAAACAATTGGAAGTTGTTCTGGTGGATTACGAACGTTTGAAACATATTTTAACCAAAGTTCAAATGCAGTTAAATTTTGTTCAAAAAATCCAGTAAATTGTTGTTGTGGTAATAAATTAGTTAATGTATTTGGAATCTTTCTTTGAACATTACCATTACTATTATTATTTTTATTATGTAAACCTGGAAGATTAGCTAATGACATTGTACTTAAATTTCCAATACCAAATCTTGATTGACCTTGTATACTACCAAAATTTTTATCCTTTTGAGATAATTGATTTTGTGAATTAATTCTCTTTGGTGTTTGCATAGAATCTTGTTGTTGAAGAATCATTTGTGCTTCTAATTCAGCTGCTGGTGGTGTATTTTTCAAATCATCAACAATTTTACCCAAGATTTCATCCATGGCTAAATCCCATGATTTCCACATTGGATGTGTGGATATACTTTCAGGTAATTTTGGGTCAGAGACGGGATGACAATTATACCAAGGCATTATTCTCTTTGCAAGAAGAAAATTTCTAAATAAAGTAGCAACCATTAAATCATGTCTAAATAATTTTTTAAATAATGGTCTTGGTAATGATGTCCATGCTATTGTATCTGTAATTGCAGTAAAGATCCAATTTAATTCACCAAGTGGCGTTCTTCTATCAGATAACATACCTGGAATATTAATATTTGGAATATTTAATTTATACGAATTTTTAGAATCAATATTTTTATTTGAATTTTCAAAGAAAATTTTATATTTTGTATCCTTTAAAGGTGATTGCATTAGAAATACTCTAACACTAATTTCTATGGGACAAGTTAAACAACAAGTAAATAAATCTGCTGGTAATTCTGGAATCATTAATAATAGTTCATCGGATTCACATGATGCCAATTGATAACAATCTTTATAAGCCGAGGTTGGTGAAGGTGCAGCCATATCGTGATTACCTTGATCATCATCATTAATTCTTTTATCAACGAATTTTTTAAAATTTGTTACAATATTACCTGCACTATTACAATCATAAACAAATATACAAGGAGCACCTAACCAAGTTTGAAGATCATATAAAGAAACTGGAATATATTGTGTATAACCTCTATTGAAGACCCAAATTTCACCTGAAGGTGTTGGTTTTGGTACACCATGACCATTATAATGAAATAAAATTTGATCATCTTTTGAAGTTCTTCTTAAGGAATTACAAAATCTCTTGACATCTTCAACACAGGGATCTAAACTTTGTTTATATCTTGTTCTTAATGATAAAGTTTCATATTGTGATTGTAAATTTTTACCAATTTGTTCTATGGCTTTTTTAGAATCTTGAAAGTTTAAAGGATCAACCCATGATTCCATTCTTGCACATGGATGAGTCTTTGTCACGTCAGGTGGATCTACACCTAAATTTAAACATAGTAATAAAGCAGCACTAACAGTCTTTTGACGATCTTTTGTAATTTTCCAATCTAAGATAGGTTGATAATAACGGTCATTATCATTTAATTTTTCGTCTTCTGGAGTTGGATTACCATTAGTCTTGTGTCTTTTATCATCAAAATAAAAGATGAAACCATTTGCCAAAGATTCTAAGAAGTTTTCATCTTTATATTGATCTTCAAAACCATGTCTCATTGTAGTGCTAAGGTTTTGAAATTGTTGTGGTCCGTAAGTAATTGTCATCTTTTGATATGTATAGTTTTGTTTTTCTTCTTCTATTATATGAAAGGTTTATCTATCCTGTTTTCTGTAAGGATTATTTGTAGTTTTATGTGTGTGTGTGTGTTAAATAGATACTCCAAATGAAATATATGCCTTGCTATTAATTTTTTTTGATTTTTTTTTAGTTTTACAATTTTGGAAGTATTGAATGCTATAGTAAAGGGTTTAAAAGTTGATAAATTGATGAATTATTGCGTATATCATTTCAATAAAGAATATTCTTTATTGTTTCTTTATTGATTAATTTTATCAGTTTGTTTTATAAATTTCAAAATATTGAAAAGTTTAGGGTTGAGAATTATTAACGCTGCAAGGTTTGGGTGCAAACACAAGCCCTAACAGCTTTCCAACAATACAAACCCAAAGAAAAACCTTGAAAATTGTCATAAAACGTTATAAAAACTATGTAAAAATGTCTTTATAACCTTGAATGATTAATATCACTATTTTATTCTGTTGAATTCTGTATTGTTTTGGGTGAAAATGTGGAATCTGTTGCAATTTTAACACTTTAAAGTTTTTCAAATGGCACACAAAGCCGTTAGGGTTTTTGCAGGGTTTGGTTTTCTCAACTGAAAATTTCATGAAAAATCTGATTAATAATAAGAATAATAAATGAATGAAACACAAAAAATATTTTGCAAAATTGTCTTTGTAAGTGATAAAATCTGTTTTTAACAAGACTTTTGAAATTGTCACACTTTTGTTTATAATTGCTGTTTACAGGTAAAGAAAGTTTTCAAAACTAATCACATTCCAGACATACCATATGGCTAGCTCATCGCATAATCCTGCTATCTTATTGAAGAGAGTTCTCAACCTAACTGAACCATCTAATTTAGTATTATGTTTAGACACTATAGCTCAAACGTCTAAATATTTAATTAATGAATTCATTTATAATATTCAAAATATTAATGATCCCAATGTCTTTTATGTATCATTTGAAACAATTAATAAACCAAATTATGTAACAAATTTTATTGATGTTTATAAAATTGGTATTTCTAATGTATCACAATACATTCAATCAAATTTAAATGCAAACAAAACATTAATCATTATTGATTCATTAAATTATTTACCAAGATCTCGTTTAAGTAAATTTTTATCATCAATTGTCTTACCAAATTGTACTCTTGTGGCAACTTATCATAAAGATTTTTTAGAAATTAATGAAAATAATTTAGATAATTATCCATCATCAGAGACTCTTTTACAATTTATGTCAACTACAATAATGGATATAGAACCTATCCTACCAAAAAATTTAGATGATGATGAATTAAGAGATAATTTAGATAATATGATAATACCTCGTGGTTTAAATAATAATAAATTTACCATGAAATTTATTAATAGAAGAAGATCAGGTAGATCTTTATCATATAATTTTAATATAGATACAATTAATCATAATTATGAAATTATTAATAATAATAAAAATCAAAATGATGAAAATAATTTAGAAACTCCTGAAATGTTACAAGATTTAACTACTTTCAATTTATCAACTTCATCAAAACAAAAAGAAGCTAAAGATCAAGTAGCTTTACCATTTTTAGAAGCACAATCTTTTGGTTCAGGTGGTGCTATCGTTTATGAATATGAAAAAGATGATGATTATGATGAAGAAGATCCTTATGAAGATCCATTTTAATATAATATATATATATATATATATATAAAGTTATGCAAATAAATATCATTCTATTTTTTTACTTTTTTTCATAAATTTTGATAAAATTTTATTCTTTAAAATTTTTAATTTATATTTAATTCCTGATTTTGACATTATCCTTTCAGCTTCTTCAATGGTAACTAATTTTTTAGTAATTAAATTATAAATCATACCAAAGATTAAACCCATTATAGTTGATGTTATAATAATTACATTATATGGCATACTAAAATCTGGTGTTGATAAATATAAAAGTAAAGTTGAAGTTCTAAATTGATATAAATTAGGTTCAATAACTGTTATAACAGCAGATTCAATTTCAAATCCATGATTTGCATCAGGTGGATATTCTGTAAAATGTAATAATGCTTTATCAAAATTATATGAAATGGCAAATTTTGTATTTGATGGTATATTTAAGATAAATTCTAAATGTGTTGGTCTTTCATGATCTGATGCAGGAAAATAATATGTTGATTCAATAACATCATTAATTGTTAAATCTAAATCACTATCATAAACATCTAATTTTAATGAAGATAAATAAACTCTCATAAACCATGGTAATGATTCAAAAAAGATTAATTTAACTGGTTTATCTGTTGGATTATTAAAAACAGTACGTAAACCACCATTATCTTGACTATATCCAGTTAATGATCTACTGACAAAGATTGGAGATTTTTTAATATCGATGATATCCTGAGAATGATCTGTTTGAAATATTAAATCATAATTTGAATCATCTTTTAAATCAAAACAATTATCATCTGTTGAAAATAAATCATCATCAACTTTTATAACTGATAACCATTTATCTGTTACTTCTGTACAAATTCTTGATGGATTCTTGGAGAATAAATTTGATCCATTAATTTCTTTACCAAAGATATCAGATAAACTAAAATCAAGATTTGTCGTTTCTTTTGATGGGAAACATGTAAATGCATCGAATGGTTTTGATGTATTACAACGTAAACCATCACCAGATAATGGTTTTGGAATTGAATTTTCATTTCTTTTCAAAAGTTGTGGAATATTAACAACCATATCAATCATTGAACTCATTTCAAGATGACATGTATTAGAGTCATCACATATAGTATTAATATCAATCGAAAGACTATGCCAAATTGAATCGAAAATTTTATGACCGTCTAACAAAGATGAAATTCCTGATTTACCTTTACTTGGTAATAATTTAATCAAGGGAGTTAAATTTTCTGTACAGACAGGTTCATTTGCTAAAGAAGCACGAATTAAAAATAAATCATTCTTTTCATCAAATAAGATTAAATTATCTTGATAAATTTCATTTGGTTGAAATGAATAAACGGGATACGTAGTCTTCTTATTATCAATAAAATTAATTGAAGCACAAAATAAACCACTTAATTTATTTGCTAATGATTTCCATTGTTTATAAGCATTTTCCTTTGAATTAGCCTCAATGACAGCCCATAATTCAACACCATTACCACCAGATTGAAATCCATCATGAGGTAATACACCCCATTCTTCGGAGTCCCAAAACCCTCTTGTAAATCTTAAATGTAATTGTCTTGTTTGAGTATATTTCAAAAGAGGCATAATAGCTTTTGGAAACACGGTATAATGATTAAATTGATCATAATCTAATGATGATACACCAGGAGTAAAAATTTCAGATTTAATATCAAATTTAAAAGATGTTAATAAATGATTATGTGGTAATGGTTTTAAATTCAAACTTTCTTGAAACGGATAATTCAAACTGTCATCGTGAACTAGCATGGAGTTATTTGTTAATATCCTTGACTTTAAAGAATCAGTTTCCATAGAAATTTCATCGTTTGTAATATTTGATTCATTTGACGTGGCCATTGCATGGTTTGACAGTAATAAACTCGAACAAAAAAACGCCTTCAAACAGCTTTTTCCATTGAAAAACTTCATTTTCAAATTCAATTCAAAATAGCAGCGATTCTTAACAAAAAAAACTTGTTCTTTTGCAATTGATTTTATATTTTTCAGTTTGTTTATTTTAAAGCTTTAATTTTGTTTTATTTCAATTTTCTTTCAATATAAAAAAAAAACCAAAGAATAAAAAAATAATTGAAAATTGAAAAGTTTTATAACAATAAAAGAAAAACTGTTGAAAATTTATAAGAAATATTTGAAATGAATAACGATTTGGAAGTTGATTCTGTGTTGAAAGATGATCAAATTAGTGCGAGTTATTCCGTTTCACAACGATTGAAAGATGATATTCTTAAGGAAACCATCGCTAATGGTGAAGCTGATGAAGGTTATACAGATGTTTTGCAACAAAGGATGAAGAATAGAACTGTGTTGAGTAAAGAAGACGATTATCACAGGAGAAGGCTACAAAACAATGATAGGAAAAGATTACTGGATGATGACACTAACAAACAAGTCGTCAAGAAGAGTAAGCAAAATGAAATTGACATTCAAGAATATGTAATACCAGAGACTTCTATAGAGATTAAACAACAAATAGAAGAAATGGCAGATGTTCCAAATTCAGAGACTCTTAAATTTTTCAAAGAATCTGATAAATTACATTTTGCATTAACTTTAGATAAAAGATCCATCGATTCATTGAGTGAAGATGAAAGGAAAAAAAAGACATTTCTCTTATTATTATTGAAGATTAAGAATGGTAATACTCAGGTAAGGAAACAATCAATGAGACAAATCATTGAAAAATCTATTGGATTTGGTCCAGAGTTAATATTTGATTGTATCTTACCAATTCTCTTAGATAAGACTATTGAAGATCAAGAAAGACATTTAATGATAAAAGTGGTAGATCGTATCTTATATAAATTAGGTGATTTAGTTAAACCATTTACCAAAAATATCTTAATGGTAGTCTCACCTCTTTTAATTGATGAGGATCCCGTTGCGAGAACTACAGGTAAAGATATTATTACTAATCTTGCTTCTGCCGCGGGTCTTCCAACGATTTTGAAAGCAATAAGATTAGATATTGATAATGAAGATGAATATATTAGAAATACCACCGCAAGGGCCCTAGCAGTTGTAGCTAAATCTGTAGGGTTACATCAAATGATTCCATTTTTAAATGCTGCTTGTCATTCAAGAAAATCTTGGAGAGCTCATCATACAGGTATTAAGATAGTACAACAAATTAGTATTCTAATGGGTATTGAAATTTTACCATATCTAGGGAAATTAATTCAATGTATTGGTGATAGTTTAGAAGATGAACATATACCTGTTCGTATTATAACAGCAAATACTTTAACCACATTAGCACAAAATTCTTTCCCATATGGTATTGAAGCTTTTAATCTTATACTTGAACCACTTTGGAAAGGTGTTAGATTTCATAGAGGTAAAATTTTAGCATCATTTTTAAAATGTTTAGGTTCTATAATACCTTTAATGGATCCAGAATATGCAGGGTATTATACACAAGAGATAATTAGAATCATAAAGAGAGAATTTAATTCTCCAGATGATGAAATGAAAAGAACAGTTTTATTTGTATTACAAAAATGTGCAACCATTGAAACTATAACTCCAAAATTCTTGCAAGATGAAATTGCTCCATCATTTTTCCAAAATTTTTGGATTAGACGTATTGCATTAGATAAACAATTGAACAAGATTGTAACTTATACAACTGTAATCTTATCAGAAAAGATTGGTTGTTCATATATTATTAATGAATTATTAAGACCTTTAAGAGATGAATCTGAACCATTTAGACTCATGGCTATACATGCTGTTCATAGAGTAGTTACTTTAATGGGTACAACTGATTTAGATGATAGACTAGAGACAAGATTAATTGATGCATTATTAATAGCATTTCAAGAACAAAAGACTGATGATTCAATAATCTTTAAAGGATTTGGTACAGTTGCTACATCATTAAATGAAAGAATGAAACCTTTCATTTTACCAATCGTAAGTACTATTTTAAATCAATTAAAACATAAAGATCAAATTATTCGTCAAAATGCGGCAGATCTTTGTAATATTTTAGTTCCAGTCATTAAGAATTGTGAAGAAATTGATCTTTTAAATAAATTAAATATTATCTTATTTGAATCGTTAGGTGAAGTTTATCCCGAAGTTCTAGGTTCAATAATACGTGTTATGGCAACAATTGTATCAGTATCAAATTTAGAAGAATTACAACCATCTGTTAATCAAATTTTACCTTCATTAACACCAATTTTAAAGAATAAACATATTAAAGTTCAATTAAGTACAGTGACTTTAGTTGGATACATTGCATTAAGAGGTCCAAGTTTTGTTTCACCAAAGGAATGGATAAGAGTTTGTTTTCAATTATTAGAAATGTTAAAGAGTACAAATAAAAAAATTAGAAAAGCAGCAAATTCAACATTTGGTTATATTGCAAAAGCTGTTGGACCTCAGGATGTCTTGGTATTATTATTAAATAATTTAAAAGTTCAAGAACGTCAATTACGTATTTGTACCGCTGTAGCCATTGGTATTGTTGCAAAGACATGTGGTCCATATACAGTCTTACCAGCATTAATGAATGAATATAAGACTCCAGAGACTAATGTTCAAAATGGTGTATTGAAAGCAATGACATTTATGTTTGAATATATTGGAAATCTTTCACAGGATTATTTATACATTATTTCACCACTCTTAGAAGATGCTTTAATTGATAGAGATTTAGTTCATCGTCAAACTGCTTCAACGGTTATAAGACATATTGCATTACATTGCAGTGGAACAGGTAATGAAGAATTTTTCATTCATTTACTTAATTTGTTAATACCGAATATTTTTGAAACTTCACCTCATGTAATTTCACGTATTTTAGAAGGTTTGGAAGCATTAAGTTATACTGTGGGACCAGGTATATTTATGAATTATATTTGGGGAGGTTTATTTCATTCTTCTAGAAATGTAAGGAAATCATTTTGGAAAATTTATAATAAAGTTTACATTGAACAAACAGATTCTTTGGTACCTTATTATCCTATAACAAATAATGATTCTATAAGAGTTGAAGAATTAGATTTAGTACTTTAGTATATAAAATTGTATAAATATTATGAAGAAAAAATTTTTTTTTCAAGATGTTCATTTTTTTTTTTCAGTTTAATATTTTATCAAAGGAATAACAAACAATACTTTAAAGTATAAACAAAGTAAATAACAATTAAAAAAAAATCATGTCATTAGATTCGTATGAAATTCTTTCTACTTTAAGGTACGATCCTCATTTTACTTCTATAGATTCTAAGGATAATATTGGATCATTTTATTTGATTCATCATGCTAATAAATTTCAATTAAATGATAATGATAAAGGTTACAATTTCCCAGAATTGAATGGTAAAGAAATTGATGATAATTTAAAAGTTGTTCAAGATAAGACAAATGTTTTAAATTCAAATCTTCAAGAGAATAAGAGTCAATCTGTCTTAATTGATGATAATTGGTCTTATGATAAGATAAAAGATATTTATCAAATTATTAAATATAGATTTATGTTTTTATCACAACATTTAAATAGATTAAATTATACACTTTCATTCTTTAAAATTAATAAATCATATACAGAAGATGATTTACTTGATTTAATGATTAAAGAAATTATAAATAAACAAGAAATTAAATTATCATCATTTAATGAAAATTTATTATCTTTAATAAATAATGTTAAAGATTGTTATAAGATGAGAATCTTGGTATCTCAACAAGGTAAAATACGTGTTGAAGCACATCTTTTACCAAATTCAACAACAGAGATAACAAATAGTTGTGAATATTTTGAGAAAATAATTTTAAGTGGATTTAATGATAATGATAATGAAAGATGTTGGGATATTTTCATTAATGATAAATTTATTAAAAATTCATCATTTTGTACTTTTAAGACAACAAATCGTAATCAATATAATATTCCAAGAGAGAGATTAATTAATTTAGTTAAAAATTATAGAAAAAATTTTTCAAATGAAATTAATAAATGTGAAATTTTATTATTTAATAAAGATAAAATGATTACTGAAGGTAGTATTACAAATATTGCTATTAAAAGAATTGTAAATGGTGAATTCGTTTGGGTTACACCATCTTTATCTTGTGGATGTTTATGTGGTATTATGCGATATTATTTGTTAAAGAAAGGTTATATTAAAGAAGGTGAAATAAATATCAGTGAAATTAAGAATGGTGATACTGTCTTATTATTTAATGGTGTTATGGGTTGTATTAAAGGTATAATAAGAAGTTGAGAGGTTGTTGTATAATAAAAAGTTGAGAGATTGTTGTATAATAAGAAGTTGAGAGATTGTCATATAATAAAAAGTTGAGACATTGTTGTATAAATTGATATTTTTTTTAAAAAAAAAAAGTATGTATATATTTTACATTGTAAAAAACTATTTAATTAATTTTAATTACTTTGACCACCATATTTTGATCTCCAAATTTCAATTTGTTTTTCATCAATACGTTGAAATAAATATTCAGCTTTATTAATATTATGACCATCTAAGATAATTAAATTAAAAGTTTCATTAATCTTTAATGGTGGTACATTTAACATTTTATAAATTTTTTCAGAAGTTTCTGGCATAAATGGATAAATTAATGATGCAACAGTATAAATAATATTTAAACCAATACCAATGACAGCATCAGATTTTTCAGGAAATTGTGAAAATAATGTATTATCTAATTTATTATCTTGTAAGAATTGATTACCACGACTACTTAAACTCATTGCAATTTCTAAACCACGTCTTTCATGACCTAATTCCATTTCATTAATATAATTATTTAAAATTTTATTAATATCATTAGTTAAATTATCATAATTATTAATCTTGATTGGATTATAATTTGGTACAACACCATTATATTTAGCATTAATAAATTTAATTAATCTATTAACAAAATTACCTAAATTTGCTAATAATTCACTATTATTTTTAGTGACAAAATCATCCCATGAAAAATGTGAATCACTTGATTCAGGTCTTACAGAGGCTAAATAATATCTCCAAACACTTGGTGAAACACCAGATTCTTGAGCATTATTACCAAAGACACCAATATTTCTACTCTTTGAAAATTTACCACCTTCATATTGTAAATATTCTGTAGTATTTAAATGATGTAATTTTGTCCAATTATCTTTAGTACCAATTAAAGATGCTGGAAATACAACAGTATGAAATGGAACGTTATCTTTACCCATAAATTGATATAATTTAACGTTATCAGGATTTTTCCACCATTTTTCCCAATTTTGAGTATAATTTGCTGTAATTGATATATAACCAATAGTTGCATCGAACCAAACGTAAAGAACTTTATCTTTATAATTTTCTAATGGTACAGGTGTACCCCAAATTAAATCTCTTGTAATACAACGTGGTAATAAACCATCTTTTAACCAAGAATTTGTAATTGTCTTTGAATTTTTAGACCAATGACCTTCTTCTGATGCCTTTTCAACCCATTTTTGAACTTCAGGTTCTAATTTATCTAATGATAAAAAGATATGATTTGAAAATTTTGGTATTGGAGTTGAATTATCTAATTTACAACGTGGATTAATTAATTCGAATGGATCTAAAAGACCACCACATTTATCACATTGATCACCTCTTGCATCTTCATAATGACATTTTGGACATTCACCTTCAACGTATCTATCAGCTAAATATGAATTATGAACGGTACAATATAATTGTTTCATTGATTGTTCTTGTAAAAAATTGTTATCATTTAATTTTAAGAAAATATCTTGAGCAATTTCAGTTTGTTTTTCTGTTGTAGTTCTACCAAAATAATCAAAATCAATTTGAAACCAATCATAAACTTGTTTATGAATCTTATGATATTTATCACATAATTGACGTGGTGAACAATTTTCTTCAAGAGCTTTTGTCTCTGTTGCAGTACCATATTCATCAGTACCACAAATGAAAAGAGTATTATAATTTCTTGTCTTACAATAACGTGAAAATATATCAGCTGAAAGAACACTACCAACGATATTACCTAAATGTGGGACGTTATTAACGTAAGGTAATGCAGATGTAATTATAATATTTTTTTCATTATCCTTTGGTAAGATTTCTTTAACATTTTTAATTGTTTCAAAACCTGATTTAACATTTTTTTTACCAGTATTAATGAAATTTGATGATGAACGTGGTGAATTTTCTAAAGCTAATTTAATTGAATCTTGAATTTGAGAATTATCTTTAAATGAGTGTTCAATTTTTGTTGAATTTAAAGAATATGAATCAGCAAAATTAATTAAATTTGTTGCGGTAATGGTATCTTGTTTAATTTCATCATTAAAATCATTCATTGTATATCTTAGGATAGCATTTGAATCAAATAAATGGAAAGAATCGTTGAAAAGAGATAAATCATTTGAATCTTGATTAATTTTTAATTTCAAATCCTTTGTGGCAAAAGTAATTGCAAATGCTATTTTCAAATTATTTGATAAAGTTAAAGAATATGAATGATCCTTAACTTTATCAAAGGATACTTGTAATGACATTTTGATAATAGATCTTGGTAATGGAGAGTAGTAGTCAAAAATGTTTTTTTTTTTTTTTGTTTAAAAATGTGTAATTGTTTTATAGATCTTGATTAGTCACATTGAAAAATTTTTCAATATGAAAAAAAAAAAAAAAAAAAATCTCGAGGAATTTTTATCACGTGAATTAGTAGTATACAAAATTTTATTTATTTTAAAAAAAAAATTATTTATTTATTTATTTATTTATTTATTTTTACGTCTTCTTTTATTATCTTGAGTCTTACCACTAACTCCAATGGTAATATTAACTTTTGGTGGAATTGGGAAACCATAAGATTTTGCAACTTTAGTTAAATCTAATTTATCAATTTGATAAACTGTCTTTAATGAATGTGAAGCATAGGCTTGTAAATAAGATCTATAACCATCTTTAGCGATTTGATTTAAATAATAATTTGATTTAATTAATTTTTCTAATTGTGATTGAACGTTAGCAATTTTATTTGTTGGGAATTCATATTCATTTAATGGAACTTTTGATGCTTTTAAATATCTTAAGAAACCTAATTCATTTGGTGTTAAAAACATTAAAGATTTACCTTTACCGTTTGAACCTCTTGCGGTTCTACCAACTCTATGAATATAATCTCTTGGATCATCAGGTGGATCGAATTGAACGATCCAATCAACTGAAGGAATATCTAAACCTCTTGCAGCGACATCTGTACAGACAAGGATTCCTTTGTTTGCATTACAAAATTCAAAGAATGTATTTGTTCTCTTTTGTTGTTTTTGTTTACCATGTAATTCAAGGACAGGTAAATCGATATAATTTAATAATTCAGCATAATATTTAACAGAATTACATGATGATAAGAATACGATAATTTTTTTCTTTTGATTTCTCTTTAAGAAAGAAAATAATAAGAGAAATCTTTTATCACTTTCACAGATGACGTAACCTTGTTCTAAACCATCAGCTGTTGAAGTATTAATTTCAGTTTCAACGTTAATGAAAAGAGGACTTTTCTTTAATGAGATTCTTGCTAAATCTTCAACTTTTGTAGTTTGTGTTGCTGAAAATAAGATAGTTTGTCTTTCAATATTTGGTAAAATTTTAATAATTTGTTTCATTTCATCTTCAAAACCAATTTCAAGAATTCTATCAGCTTCATCGATGATAAGAGCTTTTAAATTTTTGAAAACAAAACCATTAGTATTTTGTAAATGATCTAATAATCTACCTGGAGTTGCAATTAAGATATTAATACCTTTAATTAATTTTTCAGCTTCTTGTCTTCTATTAGCACCACCAATGACGATACCGAAAGTTTGTGAATGAAATTGCATTAATTCTCTAACGACACCGAATATTTGTAGAGCTAATTCTCTAGTTGGTGTGATGACGATGATACCGGTACCATTTCTTGGTTTAAATTTTAATGAATATAATAATTCGATGGCAGGAATTAAGAAAGCTAATGTTTTACCTGAGCCAGTCTTTGCAGCACCTAGGACGTCTCTACCTGCCATTAATGGTGGTATGGTTCTTGCTTGAACGGATGTCATCTTGGTGAAACCCATTTTATCTATGGCATTCATTGTTTGATTTGATAAATTTAAATTTTTGAAATCAAGATCTATGTTTTCATTTTGTTTTGCGTATGTTTCTCTTTCTACGGTTAGAGTTGGGGTGGAGTCAACATCTCTGGAACGTTTATTAGAGGACATGATGTGGTGATGTGTGTGTGATATAGTATAGTATATAATATAATACAATATAATATAATATACAGAAATCTGTGAAAATTTTCAGCTCATCGCAAATTAAAAAATTTTCATGAAAAAATTCACAACGCGCGGCCGGGTAAAAAACGTGTTTTTTTCATGTGTTATTGTATAGTATAGTATAGTATAGTATAGAGTGTTATATAGTATAGTATAGAGTGTTATATAGTATAGTATAGAGTGTTATATAGTATAGTATAGTATTATATAGTATAGTACACTATTGTATTATATTACAGTGTATCATCTTGTATTATAGAGTGTTGTACTATCTATTATATATGATATTGTATTGTATATTATATAGTATAGCATAGTATATTATACTATACTATACTACACCATACTATTCTCTTATATATCATATTACTAAACCGAGCTTCAAGATATAAACACCACATGCTTTAACACCTATAATTATCTACACCGTTAAACGTGTTACAAACTTCTCTAACAATTTCCTTATGAAAACAAAACATTTCAAAGAAAAACCCTTATATAAAACATTTCAAAGAAAAAACTTTATATAAAACCGTCCATATCAATTTCAATTAAACCATCTTTCAAACACTTTTAACCGTTTTCTCAATCAATTTCACCATTAAAAATATGTTTTCTTTACCATTTTATTAAATCCGTTTTTCAATCGGCGATTAAAATAAAAACTCCTTGCAAATATAAAAAGATGATTCTGATAAACATTATATACTATACTACACTATACTATAATATACTATACTACACTATACTATAATATACTATATACCACACTACACTATAATATACTATATACCACACTACACTATTTTACTAATGAACAACTTCCCAAACGCTTTGATTGCTAACGATAACAAAATTATTAAATGCAAATATTTTACTACCAAAAATTCACAATTAGGTGATGGTAATTTTAGTATAGTTAAAAAATGTATGAATATTTATACAAAAGAATTATATGCAATGAAATTAATCAAGAAAAATTTAATTAAAAATAAATTACAATTAATTAAAAGAGAATTTAACCTTTTAAAGACTTTATCTGAAAAGATAAGATCTATTGAAAATAATTCCTCAACAAATTCAAATTTTTCATTTCAAGGTAATCATCATATTTTACAATTATTTGATTATTTTGAAACTAATGATAATATTGTTCTTATTACTCAACTTTGTAAAAAAGATGATCTTTATGAAAAAATTATATCAAATCAACATTTAAATTTAGAAACACAAGTTAAACCTTATACCGCATGTTTAATTAGTATATTAATCTTTTTACATGATGAAAATATTATTCATAGAGATATTAAAGCTGAAAATATTTTATTTAGATTAAATAATAATGAAATTAATAATAATTCAAAGAATGATTACGATTTAACTTCACATGATTTAATCCTAGGAGATTTTGGTTTAGCAACAAAGATTAATGAAAATAATAATAATAATAATAATTTAAAAGAATATGTTGGAACAATTTCATATATTTCACCTGAAATTGTTAATTGTAAAGGTATACAATTAATGTCACAAGAAAAGATTAATCAAATTAAAAATTATAGTTTCCCAGTAGATATTTGGGCTTTAGGTGTCTTGGTTTATTTTATGACTTTTGGTTATACACCATTTGATTGTGATAATGATGATGAAACTTTAAATTGTATAAAGACTTGTGATTATTATATCGACGACGATTCATTTAATGATTTAAATTATAAAGATTTTTGGAATTTTATTAAATCATGTTTTATCATTAATGATCAAAAAAGATTATCTGCAAATCAATTAAAATATCATCCTTTCATTAATAAATTTTTTAATAATGAAACTTTTACTACAAATAATGATCTCTTTGAAAGACCAATATTAAGAAAAAATAAATCATTAAATTCTTTACATAAATTAAAATCTCCAATAAGAAAAAATTCATCATTTTTAATTAATAATTATTCATTCGATGATAATCTTTTTAATAATAGTGAAGATTTAACAATATCATCAAATTCATCAATTTCAATGACATCAATTAATAAAAATTATAATAATGATAATTCAACTTTTTCATTAAATCCAAAACCACCAAATATTTCATTAATGAATGGTTGTTTTAGTGAAACACCTGAATCAAAATCAAATTTTAATACAACTCCAATTAACTTAACAAGAAATAATTCAAATAGAAGTTTAAATTTAGATTATTTTAATCATAACGTTAAATTTCAAATTGGTGATAACGAATTATAATCATTTCAAACGACGTTTGTTTTTATATTTTTAAAACAATGATATTTTTCATTTAATTAAAATCTTATATAAATTTTAATAAATATACAAAAATAAATAAAAAAAAAAATGGATAATTTAAAGAATGATAATAGGAAAAAATTTCAAGAGAAAAAATTTTTAAAATTAAAACATTCAACTAAAAGTGATAAAAAATATTTTAATTTAAATAAAAGAAAAGAAAATGAAATAAATATTGAAATTGAAAATGAAAAAAAAATTGAAAAATTAGGTAATAATTTTAATAGATATGATAGTTTACCAATAGTTGATAATAATAACAATGATTTAGATCTTAATTTAATTAAGAATCATTTGAAGGATAAGAATGAACAAAAAATTCAAAATGTGAAAAAAATTTTTAATTCAAAGGATTTACATTCAATGAATGTTAATGAATTGAATAATATCTTGGGTAATGTTGAGGATAAAATCGATAATAAAGAAAAAATTATTAAAAATGATAATATTGATAATATGAAAGAAAATAAAAATGAAACTTATGTTCCCGATAATTTATTAGATGATCAAGATTTCTTAGATAGTATATTATAAATTTTTCATTAAACTTTATCAAAGACATTTAAGATTCCTTTAATTATTGATAATTCAACATCATTATTATTTTCAATCTTAATATCATAAATACAATCTTTAAAAAATTTTGTCATTAAATTTTTAAAACCAAATGAAACTTTTTTAGAACCATAAATAAATAATAAAAAATATAATAATTTTTTAAAATTTTGATTTTCAAATAATTTATTAAATTCATTTATAATATCATTTTCATCATTAAATAAATAATTAATGAAAAAATTTTTCAAATTTGGTAAGATAAAAGTTATTCTAAATAATAAAAAATATTTATATTCATTTATATTTTTTATTACTTCAAAAAATTTTTTGATAAAAATCATTTCATCTTTACAAAATGATTTAAAAATTTCAATACAAATTATTGAATTATTTTTAATTGAATTAAAAATTTTACAATCTAATAAAATACAAATAAAAATTTTAATTAAATTTTTTTTATCAATTTTAATTAAATTTTTAAAATTTTTAAAAATTTCATCAATAGGTAAAATTTTACAAAATGAATCAAATTGTTCAATATCATTATCAATTAATGAAAATGATAATTTCATTGTATTAACACCAATATAATTTAAGAAATCATTATATGAATTGAAATTATTATTATTATTTGAATCAAAATTTAAAGTAATAAAATGATAATCTTTAAATTTATTTGAAATTTTTTCATTTAAGATTAAATTTATAATATTATCAAATTCATTTAATTCAATTTGATTTATTACAAAATTTTTAATTAAATTTTTCCTTTCATTTTCAATTTCAAATTTTTTAATTTCAATTTTTGTTGTTGAATCCTTTATTGGTGATTCTTTAATTAATTTATTAATTTTATTTATCTTATTAAAATTTTTTGAAATCTTTAAATCAAATGATTTACCTAAATTAAAATTTTGTATCTTAATATTAGAATCTTTATTAATTTTAAAATCATTTTTTTGATTAGTTCTTTCATCTTTCATAATAGGTAAATAAATATCTAAATCACTTTCAAAATTATTATTATCTGAATCAGAATCAATGATTAAATCTTTATCATTTGATAATAAAATTTTTTCATTAAATTCATCTTGTGAATCGGAAATATCTGTAAAAGTCTTTTCAATTGTTTGTTTTGATTGTGGTGTATGATAATCTTGTGAATCATCTAGTGTTGATTCATAGGATTCAGATGACATAGTAACATTATTATTATTATTATATATTATTATTATTATTATTATTATTATTATTATAAAGAAATTGAAAATTTTCAGTTGAAAATAAACTAGGGCTGGGTATTAGGGTTTGTTAGGGTATACAAAACCCTAGGGCTGATAATTTACAGTTAGGGTTTATAGGGTTCATTTCAACCCTAAATCCGGGTAAGTTTTTTGATTTTTTTGATTTTTGATTTTTTTTTTTTTTTTTCTCGTTCTTTGATGCAAAAAAACAATTTTTTTTAAGAGTAATAAAGAAATTTATATTGAAGTAGACATATTCACAATATTATTATATTACGTTATTTATACCACTACGTTATTTATAAAACACACTCATCATTTCCGATTAAACCAGTTTCTTAATCATTACAACCTTTTCATATACTTTACATTCACAAATGGTAGATCTTCATAAAAAATTTGATAGTTCTACCGAAAATAATAACGATAAAAATTCAATATCACTTTATAATATTTTCGATAATAATGATATTAAACAAAATAAAAATTTAGATATTAATTCAAATACTTTTGATTCAATGTTAGAAGTATTACCTGATGATATTAATTTTAATACTTTTTTCACTCCATCTGCTAATGGTGATGATGATGATTTATATATTAATAAATCAAGATCAAATTCAAATTCAACTTTACAAAATTTAAAACAAAATAATTATGATAATAATCGTAATAATACTCGAACTAATAATGATAATTTTAATGATAATAATCGTAATAATACTCGAACTAATAATGATAATTTTAATGATAATAATAATTTTAATGATAATAATTTTTTAAATTATAATAATACTACTCCAATAATAAAATATGAAAGTATATTTAATGAAATTTCTGATATAACAAAACCATTAAATAACATTGAAAATAATGATAACAATAAATCAAAACCAATAGATATTATTAATCAACAAAATGGTGAAATTGCAGGTTTATGGGATTTTAATATTGATAATTTACAAATGACACCAAGTAATTCAAGTGATTCAGCAACAATTAGCGCTCCAAATAGTTTTAATTCAGAAAATTTACAATTTCCAACAAATTTTAATTTTAATAATCAAATTAATAATAATAATAATAATAATATTCAATTATCAAATTTAACAACTTCAACTTCAACACCAAAACATTTACTTTATATTTCAAATGGTAATTCAAATTTTTATAATAAAAATAATAATAATAATAATAATAATAATAATAATAATAATTCATTTAATATTTATAATTTACCAAATCATAATAATCTTTTATCATCATCATCAACTCCATCAATCTTTAATAATTATTATAATGAAACAAATTATAATAATAAAAATAATAATAATAATTCATCATTCTTTAAACAACAATCAAGAAAATTATCATCTTCAAATTTAATTAATAATGATAATGGTATTTCAATACCATTAAATTCATCAAATACAATTAATTCAATAAGAAAAAATCAATTACAAAGACAATTATCATCAACAAGTTTAACAAATACTAATAAAAGAAATTCATCAATTTCAGAATTATCAACAAGTAATAATAGTTTAAATAATAATAATAGAAAACCACAAATTCAATGTTTTAATTGTAAAACTTTTAAAACCCCTTTATGGAGAAGAGATTCAAATGGTAATACTTTATGTAATGCTTGTGGTCTTTTCCAAAAATTACATGGTACAATGAGACCATTATCATTAAAGACTGATATCATTAAGAAAAGAAATACTAAGAAAAGAACTAAAAAACAAATTAATAATAATAAATCTGAAACAAATTTTACAAATTTAATTAATAATAAAAATCATAATAATTTCGATTTAATTAAATCAAATAATTTAATTTTAAATAAAAATTTTATTTCACCATCAATTTCAAATGTTACTGTAACAACAGAAATGACAAATTCAATTAGAAAAGATTCAATTAATGATTTTAATAATAATAATAATAATAATAATAATAATACAAAATTAACTTCAAATAATTTATTAAATCATAATAATAAATTATTTTCATCATCATCAACATCATTGAAAAATATTAAACAATCAAGAAGAAATAGTATTTCATCAAATAGTTCAAGTAAATCATCATCATCAAGATCAGTAATACCAATTTTACCAAAATTATTAAATAATAACAATAATAATACTAGTAATAGTAATTGTAACAGTACAGCATCATCACCAAGAGGTTTAACACCAAATTTTCAACAATATAATTCAAATTCACCATTACAACAAGGTTTATTTTCATCATCAACAGGTAGATCATCAGGAATAACAATACCAAGAAGAAAATTATCAAGAAATCCATCATCACATTCATCAAATTTTATGGCACAATCATTACAACAATTACAAAATCATAATAATCAATCACAAACAATAAAACAAACAACAATTCGTAATGATAATATAATATCACAAAGACAAATTCAAAATCAAAATCAATCACCTGCAAAATTAAATTTCGATTCATTTTATCAACAACAAATTAATAATTCACCATTATCAAAAAATAATGAAAGAAAAGAAAGAACTTCATTATTATCACAACAATTACAAAATTCAAATTCAATTAATAAAAATGAAAATAAAAATGATAATACAGAAAATGATTTAGATTGGTTAAAATTCGGTTTATAAATTTTTATAATTTTTTTAAATATATATTTATTTGTAAATAAATTTATTTTTTTTTTTTTTCTTCTCTTCAATTAATTTAATTAAAATAAACAAAACAATAAAAATGGGTGTTTCACAAATTTGGGAAATAATTAAATCATATCAATCAAATGATTTAAATAATAGAATTCCATTAAGAAAAATTTTATCAAATTATAAAATTGCAATTGATGCTTATCATATCTTATTTGAATGTGGTTTCATGCAAGAAAAGATTTCTTTAAAGAAATCAATTTTAAATTTAATTTATAGATTAAAAGAATTAATTTCAATGAATTCATGGTTTATTTTAGTATTTGATGGTAATGAAAAACCTTTGAAAATTAGAAATAAGAATAATAATATCTTTAATAATAATGAAAATTTTGGTGTAATGAAAATTGTTTGTGAAATTTTAAATCTTTTAAATATTTCTTATTTATTTGCAAAAGGTGAAGGTGAAGTTTGTTGTTGTTATTTACAAAATAATTTAAATTTAGTTGATTGGATTTGGAGTAATGATTCTGATTGTTTAATATTTGGTGGTAATAAAATTTTGAAAAATTATTCAAAAAATATTAATGATATTGGTGTTAGTTCAAATGAAATTTTTAATAATCAAAGAGAAAGTTTAATAACAATGATTGATTTTAATGATTTAATTGAAAATTATCAAATGTTAAATAGAAAACAATTAATCTTTTTCAGTATATTATTAGGTGCTGATTATAATCATGGTATAAAAGGTTTAGGTAAAGAAAAATGTCTTAAATTAGTTAATTTAACAAATCCAAATTTTGTTAATGAATTTTATGATTTATTTAGTGGTAATAATATCAAAATTGATGAAAAAATTTTCATAGAATTTCAAAAAACGTTTTATAAATATTGTTCCAAAAATTGTATTAAAATCTTTGGTAAAGATTATTCAAAGAGTCTTTTCAATGAAAAAAATGATAATTTTGAAAATTGGCCAACAATTGATATTATTAAAAATTATTTTCAACCAAATTTAAATAAAGAAATTGATATCAAAAAAATTTTTAATTCTAAATTTTCAAATATTAAAGGAAGTAAAGGTTTTAATGAAATTAATTTTAAAGATTTGAAAAATTATTTATTGAAAATTGATTTACCAAATATAATTAATTTTGATAAATGGTTTCATGATACAATGCATGAAATGTTTTTAGTTAAATATTTACTTTATGAAGATGAACATAGTATAAGATTAAATGTTAAGATAACTGAAGAAAAGACAAATTATCTTAATAATAATTTAAATTTAAAGATATCATATTGGAAAATAAGATTTAATTCTTTTTTACCAAATACAAGATTTAATGAAAGTCCAAGAAGTCGTAGTAAAAGTCCCTCAAGAAGTCCCTCAAGAAGTCCCACAAGAAGACAAATTGATATCCTTGAATATTCTCATGGTCTTTGGATTCCTAAGGATTGTATACCAGAATCTCATTTCCTTATCAAAGAATTTAAAGAAAGAGAAATTAAAAGATTAAAAGAACAAAGATGTAAAATTTCACCAAAGAAAAGATTAAATAATTATAAACAAGATAATAATTTAAATAATTTTTTACAAAAATTTGGTACACCAATAAATAAAGAAACTGAAACAGTTAATGAAATTAAAAAAATTTCAAGATTAGAACCTATAAAGAAAAGATTATTTATTGATGAGGATAATCTTTCCAAAGAAATTACAAGTGATGAAGATGATTCATTAATAATCTTACAAGAAAATCATATTCCGAATTCACCAATGAAAAGATCAAACGAATCATTTGAAAGAATTGAATTAAATAATGAAATATCACCAATTTTGAAAAAACAAAGATCTTTTAAAGAAAATAAAACTTGCAGTTTACCATTTGATAAAGTACCATTTCTTGCAAAACGATCAAACACAGAATCAGTATTAGATAATCTGGTCTTAGAGACGGATAAAGCCATTGAAAAATTTGATAAAGAAACAGATACAAGTTTTACCACTGTTGAATCAGCAAATGAAACAACAACAACAACAGAAATTTACAGTGAAAGTGACAATATTTTCTTTGATCTTTAACAAAAATTTCTGTCTTTTTTGTCACAGTTTTTTTTTTATGTCAAAAAATTGTGGTGTTTCAATATTTTCTTCCAATATAAAAAGTGAAAAATTTAATTTTTAACAAGAATAACTTTAATTATTAATAAGCTATTTTAAAGGAGAACAACAAAAAAAGTGTATAAAGAATCAATTAAAATGGCTACTTCTGTTGTTTCAAAGACTATTAAATATAATCCATCTACTGATAAATTAATTACCGTCGCAGCCGGTTGTTTTTGGGGTACAGACCATATCTATAGAAAACATTTAGGTGATAAGATTATCGATGCTAAAGTTGGTTTTGCTAATGGTAATGATACCTTAAAGGATTCCAATGATTCTATTTCATATAAGAGAGTTAAAAATGGTGATACAAATTTTGCTGAAGTTCTTCAAATTTCATATAATCCAAAGATTATCACATTAAAAGAATTAATTAATTTTTTCTTTAGAATTCATGATCCAACTCAATTAAATTTTCAAGGTCCTGATCAAGGTACACAATATCGTAGTGGAATTTTCACTCATTCAAATGATGATTTAAAAGAATGTCAAGATTTAAAAGATAAATGGCAATCAAAATGGAATAATAATATTAAGACTACTATTGAACCAATTCATAATTATTATGATGCCGAAGAATATCATCAAATTTATTTAGATAAAAATCCTGATGGTTATGCTTGTCCAACACATTATTTAAGAGATATTTAAGAACATTATGTAAAAAAAAAATAAAAAATAATAACAAATTTTAATTTTTTGTACCGTTGAAGATATTTTTATTATTATATAAATTACTTAATCAATAAAGTAAAAAAAATTTTAACTAATTGATTAAATTTTTGAATATAAAAAAAATATATATATTTTTGTTAGAACCAAAATTTTTAACCCAAAATTAGAAAAAAAGATAGATGTAATTTCATATTAATCAAGTTGAGTGATTAATATGATTGTAAAAGAAAACAAGAAAAATTTTTTTTTTTTAAATCTTTCTAATATCTGTAATGATCAGCTTTAAATGGACCTTCTTCTGGAATACCTAAATATTCAGATTGAACATTACTTAATTTTGTTAATTTAACACCTAATTTATCTAAATGGAATTTAGCAACAGCTTCATCTAAAATCTTTGGTAAGACATGAACATCGATATTAAATGGACCAGTCTTTTGAAATTCAATATATTTTTCTCTAAATTGTTTATCATCAGCTTTAAATAAAGCAATTTGTGCTAAGACTTGATTTGAGAAAGAACATGACATAACAAATGATGAATGACCAGTGGCACAACCTAAATTAACTAATCTACCATTAGCTAATAAGATAACGTGTCTATCATTTGCTAATAAATAACGATCAACTTGTGGTTTAATATTAATACATTCTTTAGCATTTGCTTTTAACCAAGCAACATCGATTTCAATATCAAAATGACCAATGTTACAAACAATAGCATCTTCTGGCATATTAATAAAATGTTCACCAGTAATAATATCTCTACAACCAGTAGTAGTGACAAAGACTTGACCAATCTTAGAGGCTTCTTCCATGGTAACAACTTGATAACCTTCCATAGCAGCTTGTAAAGCATTAATTGGATCGATTTCAGTGACTAAGACACGGGAACCCATACCTCTTAAAGCAGCAGCACAACCTTTACCAACATCACCGTAACCAGCAACAACTGAAACTTTACCAGCTAACATGACATCAGTGGCTCTCTTAATACCATCAATTAAAGATTCTCTACAACCGTATAAGTTATCAAATTTTGATTTAGTAACAGAATCATTAACATTAATAGCTGGGACTTTTAATTTACCTTCTTTCATCATTCTATATAAATGATGAACACCTGTAGTGGTTTCTTCAGATAAACCAAAACAACCTTGTAACATTTCAGGATGTTTTTCATGAACTAAAGAAGTTAAATCACCACCATCATCAAGAATTAAATTTAATTTTTGACCATCTTTGAAAGCAAATAATTGTTGTTCGATACACCATTCATATTCTTCTTCAGATTCACCTTTCCAAGCAAAGACTGGAACACCAGAAGCAGCAATGGCAGCAGCAGCATGATCTTGTGTAGAATAAATATTACATGAAGTCCAAGTAACTTCAGCACCTAAAGCAACTAAAGTTTCAATTAAGACAGCAGTTTGAATAGTCATATGTAAACAACCTGCAATTCTAGCACCTTTTAATGGTTGAACATCAGCATAAGCTTTTCTAATAGCCATTAAACCTGGCATTTCATGTTCAGCTAATTCAATTTCTTTTCTACCAAAAGCAGCTAAAGAGATATCAGCAATTTTATAATTTTGAGCTGGAGCAGACATAGTTAATTTATTATTTGAATTTGTTTGCAAAGGATTTTCTTCAAAGATTAAAATGATTTACAAGACAGTTTTAAAAAGTGCTTTGATTTATTATTAAAATTTTATCGAGTTTATATAATTTTTCCATATTGGAAAATTTCAATTCTCGAGAAAAATTTTCACATTCGGCAAACCCTAGTGTAACCCTAACAGTCTTTGGGAAAAAAAAAAGCATTGCCCTAACAAACCCTAACAAATATTAAGCGAGGCTGTGTCTTTTTCACCGTTGAAACCCTTGTTTTGCCGTACCAAAACAAGCAAACCCTAAAACACTGCACCAAAAATTTACACAGTAAAACAACTTCCAACCATCAAAACCCTAATTTGCCGTGTGAAACGCCGTTTAAATTCGTTTATTATCATCGAGATTTCCCGATAAAATATTATAAATATTATGAATATTACGAATATTATATATTATAAATAAAGTATGTCAACATCATATCGATTCTTCAATCTTATTAGCAATTTCAATTTCTTTTAATTCACGTTGTTTAAACAAATTTTGACTATTTTTCATTAATAATTTAATTCTCTTATTATAATAACTTATCTTATCATTTAAAATCTTTGAATTTTCATTTAAAAAATTTTCAATTAATTCTTGATTAGGTTTAAAATTTTTAATTTCATTTCTTTTATTAATTATTTTCTTCTTTAAATTTAAAAAATTTTTCCAATTTAAAATTTGAAAATCTGTAGTAAAAGCCATCATGGCAACATCACTATATGCCATTCTCTTTGACCATTCAGTTATCATTATATCACCCCATTCTTCATATTTTTCAATATCTTGAATTAAAATTTTTAATATTTCATCTTGAATAGTTTCATTAAATGTTTCCAATTCTTTTGTAATAAGAGTGTTATAATCTTTAATTTCATTTGTTAATTTTGAAAATTCTTTATATAAAGATGGTCTTGAAATGTAATCCTTTGAATCATTACTATTAATCTTTTTAATTAATTTTTTAACTTGAATAAAATTATTATCAATATCTTTAATAAATGTCTTTTTCAAAATTTTTAAATCATTTTTCTCAAAATTATCAATTGTAATATTAATAAATTTATTAATCTTATAATTAATATTTGGTAAAGTTCTATTTAATTTAATTTCAATGGTCTTTGACCATGATTCAAATTCTTTTATAAGTAATTCTTGTTCATCAAAATCTATTTCTTCAATATCTTGATTTTCATTTATAATATTTTCAAAATTTTCAATATCCAATAACCAATCATCATCATCTTCTTCATCACTTTCACTTTCTGATTCTTGATACAATTCATCTAAACGAATTTCATTTAAATCATTTTCTAAATTTATTAACTTACCATCTTCAAAATCATTAGAATTATTAAATTTTTTCAAACTATTATTAATTTTAATCTTAACATTTTCAATTAATCTATTAAAATGATAAATAACCAATCTAATATAATTTAAACTAAAATTTAATTTTGAATTTATTCTTAAACAAATATTTTTATCATTATTTGGGAAAATTTCTCTCCACCATTTAATAAATCTTTGCCAATATGAATTATCATCAATCAAGATTTTTATCTTCCCTCTTAATTGTATAGTATTTTCATTCAAATAAGTCTTACTATCATTAACTAAATGAATCGGTATTAAGACATAATTATATGGATCATAAATATCAAATTTATTATTAAGATCTTTATGATATGTTAAATCGATACTTTCATTCAATATGACACATTGATTCAAAATTTGAAATAAGCTTAAAATTGAAATGAATGAGATACCAATGAATAATTTTGTTCTGAATCTCATTTGACCTTGAAAATAGATAGATTAAGATATTTATATTTATATTTTTAATATTAATATTTATATTTATAATATTTATAAATCAAAAATTAATTTTTTTTATATTGAAAGAACTAGGGTTTAACGAACCCTAACGTCAGGGCTTGCGATTAGGGTTGAAATTCGTGTTTCATGATTTTTTTCTCAAAAAAATCGGTGGTAAAAAAATTTAAAAACCAACAAATTAAAACGATTTAAAACAATTATATTAAAGATAAACTTACTAATTAAACATATATTATCATTAAAGATCGGTTTGTTATCCGTTTCTAAAGACTTCAAATCATTCAAGAACTTTTTTTTTTTTTTTCCCAGTTTAAAGTCTACAAGAGACTTTAAAAAATTTTTTGAACTTTTTTCATTTTAAGCCGCCAAAGTACTTTTATATCTTTTATTTGCATACATTTTCGTTTTTACTTCCATTTTTTTTTTTTGTCATTTTTTAATTCTTATTCCTTTTTCTTCCATTATAATTTATAATTATGTCTATTTGGCCATTTGGACAAGCTAGTAATAGCTCAAATATTAATACTATATTAGATGATTATTTTCATATCTTACATTCATTACCGGATTTTAATGAAACTAAATTTAATAAAAATTATTTTAATAATAATAATAATTCCAATGAAAAATTAGACCCGATCTTAGAAGATTATCCATTTCAATCAAATAATTCAAGTTCATTAGATATTAATAATAAAAATGACAATAATAAATTAAATAAAAATTTAATAAAATATACAAAATTAGATTTAAATAATATCTTTATCGAAAATTTATTAAGTGAATCTGAATTATTAAATGAATTAACAAGACAAAATGATAAATTAATTGATTTCATATGTTTTGGTTTCTTTTATGATAATACTAACGAGAAAAAAATTTTAAATTTAGAATATTTAATTGATCAAATGTTATTATCACTTGATAAGATTGATAATGATAATGATAGTAATAAAAATTTAAATAGAGCAACAATTATTTCAGAAATTTTTATCATTGATAATTGGTTAATAAGTGATACTTTAATTAAAAATGTTAATTATTTAAATAAAATTTGGTCATTAATTAATAATTTAAATTTTAATTCTGAAAAATCTCCATTAGTTTCAATTTTTTTAAAGATAAATGAAAATTTATTATTTCAAAGACAAGATGATTTTATTAAAATTTTAATGAAAAATTTAAATCTTGTTGATGAATTATTAAATCATATTAATATTTCAATGATAATTGATTTTATACTTAAATTAATTGGAACAGATAAGATAGATTCAACAAATGGTATAATAAATTTTTTAAATGATCAAAAATTAATTCAAAAATCATTAAATTTTTTAAATAATGATTTTTATAAATCTGATATTCAAGCTTACGTTGGAGATTTCTTAAAAGCAATTATAACAATTTCAGCAAATGCACCAATAGATGATATTAATATTGGTCCAAATAGTTTAACAAGACAATTATCATCAATTGAATCTATTAATTTTTTAGTTAATATTATGTTAAATCAAAGAGGTTATGCATTAAACGTTGCAGTTTCAATTGTCATTGAATTAATTAGAAAAAATAATTCAGATTATGATCAAATTAATCTTTTAAATACAAATTTAAAAGATAATTTACCAAATGATAGAGATCCAATTTATCTTGGTCATTTATTAAAAATTTTCACTGAAAAAATTTTATCATTATTTGAAATTATAATTGAAATTGAAAATGATAAAACTATTACTATGAGACAAAATCAATTAGGTGATTTTTTCAAACCATTAGGTTTTGAAAGATTTAAAATTGTTGAATTAATTGCAGAACTTTTACATTGCTCAAATATGGGTTTAATGAATTCAAAAAAAGCTGAAAAGATTATTAAAAAGAGAGATAATTTAAGAAAAATTTTATATGATTTTAAAAAAATTGATAAAAATTTTAATTTATCAAATGATTTTATTAATAAAATGAAAAATTTATCAATTGATAATAATAATGATAACATAAATAATGAATGTAATATTATAAATAATAATGATAATCAAATTAAATCAAAAAAATTTAATGAAATAATAAATTTAATTAATAATGATAATAATAATAATAATAATAATGATGATGAAATTGATGAAACATTTGAAATTCCATATATTAATGAAAGACAAAATGAAAAATTAAGAAAAAATTCAACAATTGGTGATTTTTATAAGATAACACTTTATGATAATGATATAATACCAAAAATTTTAATTTTATTTTTAAATTATCCATGGAATAATTTTTGGCATAATGTTATATTTGATATTATTCAACAAATTTTTAATGGTAGAATGGATTTTTCATATAATTCATTTCTTGTTTATTCATTATTTAATATGAATGGATCTTTAAAATTTAAAGATGATAAAATTGAAATTAATAATGATATTAATGTTAAAGATTTTAAAATAACTAAAAATTTTATCTTAAGAGGTTATCAAGATTCATATAAATTTCATGATGAAAGAAAGATTAATTTAGGTTTTATGGGTCATTTAGTTTTAATTGCAGAAGAAATTGTTAAATTTTCAAAATTATATAAAGTTGAATTAATTTCACAAGATATTTTTAATACAATTCAAGATGATGATTGGCAATATTATTCTGAAAAAGTTTTAAATGATACAAGAATAATGTATTCAAAGATTCTTGGTGGTGGTACATATGTTGATGATGGTAATGGTAATATTATACCACAATTACCAAATTCAAATGATGATAATAATAATAATGATAATAATAATGACAATAATAATGATAATGATAACAATAATTTATCTCAAGATGGTGGTCAATTAATTAATGTTGAATATTTAGAAGAAGAACTTTCAACAGAATCAGATTTACATAAAAAATTAAGAGAAATGTTAATATCTGAATCACAAAATGAAATTGATGAACGTAATTCAACAAATGGTGTTATTATATTAGGACCACCATAGTATAAGATAAAATTTATTTAATGAAAAAAAAAAACAAACAATCTGTAATTAGTATATAAAAAATATTAATGAATAATTATATATAAGATTAATCTTTCTTTGATTTTTGATTAAAAATTTTACCAATAGAAATATTATAAAACCATCTTGGTAATTTGAAAAAAATAGTATCATTAAATCTTGGAATTGGTAATGTATCAGTAGAGATTAAAGTTTCATTACCATTTGATTCAATAATATAAACGCTACCATATTTGATCAATAAATTTTTACCTTGATCATTTTCATGTTGTTTAAACATCATCTTAGATTCACCAAGACCTCTTGTATTATCTTGTTTCTTACATTGTTCAATAAAGAATTCAATACGATTTTTATTTGAATTATATTGAATCTTAAGGATAATAAAATGAATTAAACTTGAAATTAAAAAGATAAATAAAAGAATAAACCATGTTTGTGGTTTAACTTTAGTGAAAAAAAATCCACCTTTATTAAAATCATAATCTGGGAAACCATTATTCAAATAATAATCGTACGTGTCTCTTAATTTATCATTTGAAAGAATTTGTGTAGCTAAATTTAAACGTTCATAAAGTTTCTTATACTTGGGATTCTTATCAGGATGATATTTTTTAGACAATTTTCTTAAATTTTTAGTAATTTGTTTACTATTAAGTGTCTTATCGTTTGATAATTTTAAAAATTTATAAAAATTCATTTCAATCCCATATTTATCCTGTAATTCTTTTTGTAATTGAAAGATTTCAATTTCTTGGGTAGTAAAAGCATAAACAATCGAGACTAAACCAATAAAGATAGCAACAGTTTGCAATAAAAATTTCATCTTAAACATTTTGCAATTATTTAGTTTTCTTTATAGTAATATTGAATATATTAATATTGGCTACGTTTTTATTTTTTATATTCGGGATAGAAAAATTTCTTATAAAGATGAAAAATTGTCACAATTGGAAAATATTGGCAAGATAAAACAAGGTAATAAATCGTTGGAAATCGATCATGCAAACTAAAAAATTTGTTAACAAATTGTTTCAGTACTATCAAATTACTACAAGTTTTTTGTATCTTGCCTTGTTAACAAGATGGATCGTTTTGTTTCCATTGGTTAGTTCAGAGTTTCTTCCCGGTGGAATTCATGAATTTTTAATTTATCTGTTGTTATATTCATCTGTAGGTGAAATAGTTTGGTTATTGAAGTTTCGTGGTTTTGTTAGAGGTATTAAGAATAGAACTTTCTTAAAAGATTTAAATTTTCTTTATTTTATAATTGTCTTACATTTTTATGATGATTATGAACATGCTTTAGTATTGAAAAATATTAGTTATTCGATATTTATCATTTCATTATCAATAAACCAATGTTATCATCATATTAATCAATTATTTAAAAATGATAATAAGAAACCATCAAAGAGATCATTTTTAGCGAAATTTAATATTTTAATCATTTTACCAAGTTTATATTTAAATGAATTTTATCTTTTACTTTTAAACGTTCAAAATTCAAATTTTCATTCAACACCATCATTAGATCTTATTAATAAAATTGTATTGGTATGTTTCTTACCAATTTCATTTACATTATTTAAAAACCAAATAAGTTCTATATAATAGTATATATATATTTGATGATTAATATATTCTTTTCGTTATATCATTTGCAAAATCAATGGCAAAATCATTTGCATCTTCATCGTTAAGTGTTTGATAATGTGATCTTGCTTGTTGTAATTGATTTATCATCGAATCAACGTTATAATTTTCTCTTACAGATTCGTTATCTGTTACATTCCATGGATATGTATCGATAATTTCTTTAATTCTTTCTATACCAAATTTTTCATTGAAATTATTATCATTTGTTTGAAATTTTAATAATTGAATAAATTCTATCGAGACTCTTTCCATGATAAGATTATCATTGATTTCATCAACTTGTTTTTGTCCCAGATCTTCACTATTTATACCAAATATTTTAAAACAATTGTCATCAAATAAATTATCATTCAATTTCTCTTTCATCAATTTGAAACTCATCATATCGTTATCAATTATAATTATTCCAGCAAGAACATCTCTAAGTTCTTTACAAGAATCATCAATAAATTCATTTAACCATGTTCTCAAATCATCATACTCATCAATATATAGATCAAATTTAATTTTAAAATATTTTGTTTCCCAATTTAATCCTTTAATTATTGATAAATTATTTCCCACTTTGAAAATTTTTTGTAAAATTTTTAATTTCTCATTAAAATTTGAATTAAATACAATTAAAATTTTATCCTTAATTTCATTCATCTTTATTTTGTATTTTTATCTTAATTGGTTTTTCAAATAATAATAAGCATTATAAAAATTTTCATTTACATAAAAAAATTAATAAATTTACAAAAAATTATATATATAGACAAACAAAAAAAATTTTTTTAATCATACTTAATTTTCTGGACTTTCAGCATAATAATGTAAATAAGCACTCATTAATTTAATACCATTAATAAAATTACTAATATCTAACTTTTCATTAATTGAATGTGCACCATCATCACCTCTACCCATTGGTAATAATAAGACACTTGTCTTTAATTGTTGTTCAAATGTTAATGTAATTGGAATTGAACCACCTTCTCTTGTTAAATCAGGTTCAACACCATAAACACATTTAGTAGCTTTTGAAGCAGCGGTAAATTGTGCATTAAATGGATTTGAAACCCAATAATTACCATCATGAATTAATTCTGTCTTTATAGAATTTGGTGAACCTAATCTTTGGAAAAAATCATTACAATGTTTAATGACTAAACTTGTTAATTTCTCAGAATCAATATCTGGTACAGTTCTAATTGAAAATTTACCATTAACTTTTGCTGGTATAACAGTCTTTGCACCTTGTTGAGAAAATGCACCTTCAATACCATGAATTGATAATGATGGATATCTCCATCTATGCATTAGGATATCTTCTTTCTTAGAATATAATGAAGTATTTGAACCACTTGCCTCATTTAATTCTTGTAAACTAAAATCAATATTTTCATAAAGTTTTGCTTCTTTTTCTGTAACAGGTGCAACCATTTCATCAATACCATCAATTAAAATTTTACCCTTTGAATCAACTAAACTACTTAAAATTTGAACTAAATCAACCATTGGTTCTGCAATGATACCACCAAAGACACCCGAATGTAAATCAGCTTTTGGACCATTAACGGTAACTTGATAATAATTACAACCTCTTAAACCATACGTTAAGACAGGTTTCTTAGTACCTAACCAATAATTATCTGAAATACAAACAGCATCAACATCTTTAAAATAATTTTTAGCTTCATCTTCAATTAATTTTTCTAAACCTAATGAACCAGATTCTTCCATACCTTCAAAACAAGTAATTAAATTAACTGGTAAATCAATACCACATTCTTGATGTGTCTTAACGACATGTAACCAACCAGTTAAAGGACCTGTATCATCAGTAGAACCTCTACCTTTCATAATTTGTTTCTTTTCATCTATGACTAATTTAAATGGTTCAGAATCCCAACCATCTTCTATGGAAGCAGGTTGAACATCATAATGACCATAAATTAAGACAGTTTTCTTATCTGGATCGTTACCATAACGTGATAAGATAACAGGAGGTAATTGTAAATTTGAATCATTAACTGGTGGTGGTTGTGTACCTAATTCTTTTAATTGAATATCATTAAAACCTAAAATTTTTAATTGATTGGCTAAAAATTTTGCTTTCTTAATAACTTGTGGTCTTAATAATTCATCTGATGAAACTGCAGGAATTTCAACAGCTTGAGCTAAGATATTAATGAAATCTTTTTGTAATTCATCAACTTTTGGAAATAATTTATTAAATTTTTCTTGTGTGGACATGTTTCTCTTTACTGAATTTAAAATTTTATTTGGATTTGTTTTAATCTTTGTTGTAATAAATTTATTAACAAGATTAATAAACATTAAGAATTTACAATGGTAAATTTTTTTAATAAGTTAACAATTATATAATTAAAAATTTCAGGGTGTCTATTCATATATGTAATATTATTTATTTTGCTCACTTTTTTTTTTTTGTTGCTTTGATAAGCAGAAAAAAAAAAAAAAAAAAAACAAGAAAAAAAAAAAAAAAAAATATAAAAAAAATGATGCCCTAACTTGAAGACCTAGGGTTTGAAGATAGGGTACAGACCTAGGGTTTGCTGTTAGGGTTCAGCTCGAATCCTTAATAATTTGTTCAATAATAAAAATATCAACTTAATTATATACTATTGAAAATTTTATATTATAAACAATAAAATTGATCAAAATTTTATTATTAAAAAAAAATGGTAGTATGTAAATTTGAAACAATTTATTTTCTAATAGTTTCCCACTTACTAACTATGTATCTTTCAGGATAAAGATAACAATTCATCGAAAGTCGATATTAAGACTCAAATGATTGCTGGTAGTATTGCTGCAATTTTCCAAACAACAATTTTACAACCATTTGAATTCTTAAAGACAGGTTTACAATTACATAAATCATTACCAAACGTCAAAGAATTTAATATGTTACAACCTGTAAAATCATATTTTACTGGGGCATCAGTTTTAAATATTAGTGCAATCTTAAAGACATGTTTAAGATTTGGTACTTTTGAACAAATTTGTCAATTAATGAAAGATAATGATGGTACTGATAAATTATCAGGTTCAAAGATCGCTTTAGCTGGTATCCTAACCGGTACTGTTGAAAGTTTATGGATTATACCGTTTGAAAATATTAAGACAAGAATGATTGAAAATTCAATAATAATTTCACAAAATTTAATTAGTAAAGATAAAGTTATACTTAAGGAAAAGACTTTCCATAGCACAAAGGATCTAATCACATCACCAAGGTATCAACTTTTTTTAAACTATGAAAAGACACCATCAAAAAATTTATTTCAAACAATAATTGAAATTTATAAGACAAGAAATATACCAGGTTTTTTCCAAGGTAGTTTCCCAACAATAATTAGACAAGTTGGTAATTCAATGGTTAGATTCTCGACGTATCAAATGTTAAAACAACTCTTAACTAATTCAAATGATGAAATTAATCAAACTATTTCTTTCATATTGGGATTTTCATCATCTTTAGCTGTTGTTATGATAACACAACCCATTGATGTTATTAAGACAAGAATGCAAAGTAAATATGCATGGAAATATTATAAAAATTCATTAAATTGTTGTTATAGAATATTTATTGAAGAAGGTTATTTTGCATTTTGGAAAGGCAGTATTCCAAGATTATTTAAAGTTGGTTTATCTGGTGGTGTTTCATTAAGTATTTATCAATATATGGAAAATTTAATTAATTTAATGAAAAGAGATGGTTATCTTAAATAAACTTAATGAAAAAAAAAAAACACCTTGTAAATATTTTCCTAATTAAACCATTCATTTTCAATTTCATTTAATTCTTCTAATGTTAAATAATTACAACAAATTTTAAATAAATTATTATCTGTTAAATCATTTGTAATATTAAATTTTTGTAAAAAATTTATTATATTTTTTTTATTTGGTATTAAAATTTTTTTATCATTTTGAAAATTTTTATTTAATTCATTAATTAAAATAATTGTTATCTCTTGTAAAGTTTCCCATGATTTATTCTTTAATTTAAAATTTTCATTATCAAAATTTTTTTGTAAAAATTTTAAATTTAATGGTTTAATATTTGTTTCATTTATTATTTCATTATTTTCATTTATTATTTCATGATTTTCATTTATTATTTCATGATTTTCATTTATTATTTCATTATTTTCTAATGATAAATTTTCAATATTAAAATTATAATCATCATTTATAGGTGATTTATTTGAATTTAAATCGTTGTAAAAATCATGATTAGATAAATTTGCAATTGGTGAAAACATCTTTTCAGGTGATAATATCTTTTCAGGTGATAATATCTTTTCAGGTGAAGACATTCTTTCATTAACAAACGGATTATCCAAAGTAGCTTCTTTTATTTGATTATTTTCTTCATTATTTAATTTAATAGGTTCTAACTTTCGTATCTTAAGACCTCTACGTTCTCTTGGTATCTGTGAAAGAATCAATTGTGATAAAGTCTTTGGTTGAATATCTTGCTTAATATCATTTGATGATTCTTTGATAATATTACTATTAGATGATTCTATATCAACTTTTGATGATTCAACTTCATTTAATTTATTTATCTCAATTTCTAATTCATCTTTTTCAATTTCATTAAACGTATTTAAATTTTCATTAAAATTTTCATTATCATTTGATAAAGATTCAGTTATATTATTTAATTGACTTGTTAAATTTCTACCTTGCGATGCTAAAGCTGAACTCAAATCATTTAAATACGTTCTAATTTCATTATTATCATTATGTAAAGGTTCTAAACTGGCTTGAATTTCTGATCTTCTATTTAAACCAGGCGTTAAACTTAATATTAAATTTTCTCTTTGTTTTTGATCATGTAAAGCTCTTTCTTTAAATGGTGTCAATATAATAGAATCGTTATCATCTAAAATATTTCGTTTAGGTGAGCTCATATTTCTTATTATCTTTAATATCTTTATTTGATAAATTATCTCTTAATTGTTTATTATTTCAATATTGAAAAATTTAAATAAACAACCGAAACAATAAAGAATAAAAAATGAAAAAAAATTTATATATATATATATATATATTTAAATATTCATATTCATCAATGATCAATCTTTAACGAAAAATCAATGACTGGAACACCTTGATGAATTTTACTTGTACTGTAAATATCAATATCATTACATAAATAACTGGCAATATTATCTAATGATAAACCTCCACTACATTCTAAAAGGAAAAATCTTTTTCCTAACCAATTTTTTTTCAAATTTTGTGCACAAATTTTCAATGATTCATTATCAAAATTATCTAACATAATAACATCAGCACCTGCTTCAATGGCTTCATTTGCTTCACAGTCATTTTGACATTCAACTTCAATCTTCATTGCAAATCCACAAGCTTTACGTGCATCTTGAACTGCTTGTGTAATTGATCCTTTTGACCAAATGTGATTATCCTTTAACATCACCATGGAAGATAAATCATATCTATGAGTATCACAACCACCAACTAACATTGAATATTTTTCTAATCTACGTAATCCCGGTGTAGTCTTTCTTGTACCTGAAATAATACCATTATAACCTGATTCTTTGGCTAATGAAGATATTTTTCTTGACATCGTAGCAATTCCAGATGATCTACTCAAGACATTTAAACAGGTACGTTCAACTAATAAAATATCCTTAGCTTTACCCTTGACTTTAGCAACTGGTAATTTACCATTATTATCCTTAACAAAAATTGACAAATCTTGACCTTCTTGAAATAACCATTCAATTTCACAATCACATTGTCTTAATATCTCGTTGACAAATGGAATACCACATATTATACCATCTTGTTTACAATAAATTGTAGCATCTTTAATATCAGACCCAACAACAAATCCACCAACATCAAAAGCTGGAACATCTTCAGATAACCAGTTAATAACATCTTGTTTCCAAGCACCATTAACAGGTAATAAATTTTCAAAATTATTCATAGTAAAAATTTCAATCGTTTTCTTGAAGTTTTATTTGTATATGTTGTCTAAATGTATATAATTTTTTTTCTGTCATTTTTGAATTGCTCGACGACGTAAAAAAAAAAAAATACTATAAAAAATACTTAATATAAAAAAATCTATAATAATTCTTCTGATAAAATCATTCTTTCATTTTCTTGTAACACATTATAAATGTCTTGAAAATTATTAATATTCTTCGTTGCAATTTCTTTGAAAAAATTAATTAATAATTCTTTAACATTTTGTTTAATTTCACCTAATCCTGTAATTTCATCAGTATCATCTAAACCATATTCACTTGGATTTTCATCTTCATCATCAATATATTCTTTTAATTTATCATATTCTAATACATTATCAACATCTTCCCAACCATCATCATCATCATCATTATTATTATTATTATTATTTTCATTTTCAATTTCATTTTTAATTAGATTGTTTGTTGTCTTATTTTGAAAACTTAATTCTGAAATAAATAATTTAATTATCTTTTCATAAATTGAAATTTGTGTATATTTATTGGGTAATTTTTTAGAAATTGATCTTGTTATAATTAAATCACCATCATATGGAATTAAATCACCATTAACTACAATTTTATTAATCCTTAAATCTGATAAGATAAAAATTTTACTTAATGCAATAATATTTTCTTTAATTAATTTTTCACCTTTAATAATTTCAAATGATTCAAACCATTTTTCAAAGATTAATCTTATAGTTTCATTATCATTATTTTCAAATAAAAAATTTATCGTTTCATTTAAATTTGTTATAATTAAGAAACATAAAAGTGAAATTAAATTTTGTTGTGTTAAAATATTTTGACAATTAATTAATTTTTTAATTGATGCATTTAAAATTAATGGTATTAAATTTTGAATCTTATTTGAAAATTTATTAAAAATTGTTAAGATTAATGTACCAACATTCATTGATGCAGTATCACTAATATTCATTGATAATAATCTATCAAGAATATTAATAATATCATTTAAGTTTACAATAGTATTAATTTCTGTATTTGAATTATAAATTAAATAACAAATCGCATCTGTTGATAATTGAATTATTTCATCTTCAATAGATTTCATTAATATATCCTTTAATGGATTAAATAATGAATTAATTATTAAATCTGGTAAAAAATTATTATCAATTGGTTTTTTCTGTAAAAAAATTTTAATAAATTCCAAAGTTAATGATAAATTTGGTGAATACTTATAATTAATTTTCTCATTTTCATTAATAATATTAATAAAATTTGGTAAACAATTTTGTAAATAAATTAAATAATTGGTGGTATTTAAATTATTCAAAATTTGTTTAAGACAATCTTGTGATTCTGTAATAATTTGAATATTTGATGAATCTTTATTTGAAATGGTTAAGATTAATTTAAATTCACGTTCATTAATTTCATTAATCGTTTCATTATTTATTTCGTTACATGAAATAATTTGATTTAAAATTTCCATTAAGAAACCTAAAGTATCATCTTCAGAATCATCTAGTATTTGATCAATAATTTTTAATAAATTTAATTGTATAGATTCCATAATCAATTTATTATTTATCACTGATGGTAATTCTGTAAAGATGGTGAATGAATTAAAAGAAATTAATGTAGAAATTTTAATAATTTCATTATCATTATTACTATTTAAACCAAAATTAATAATTTCATTTAATTGAATAGAGACTAAATTTTTAATATTTGGTAAAAAATCCATAAATTTTTCTAAAAATTTTGGTAATAAAATAATAATTCTACTATTTAAGAAAATATCATTTAAATTGAAAAATTTTAAAATTTTATTTAATAAAATTTCTAAATCATTAATAGTAATTTCATCAATATCATCATCATTTGCAAAAATTGATTGTAAAAGAAAAAATAAAGATTCTATAAGGATAAAATCATCATCAGTATTAATAATCTTTGTTGAAATAATTTGAAAAAATTTAATTAATTGAAATTTTGGTAAAGAACATAAATAATCATTAATTTGATCTCTAATGGAAAATGATGTCATTAAACCAGTTTCATTTGTAACAAATAAATTAAAATCTGAATTATATGATTCTTTTATTTCATTATTTAATCTTGATAATGAAATAATTGAATTAATAATTGTCATTAATTCATCATTAGAAAATTCCATATCAGATAAACTTGTTAAAAATTCAATGATAACAATAATATAATCATTTAAAGTATCATCATCATCAATAGAAGTTTCAAAGATTTCATTAAATTTAATTTCAACACTATTTAAATCATTAATAATTAATAATTTAAATGAATCCTTAATAAATTCTGGGAAAAATTTCTTGGGAAATTCATTTTTAATCATGATTAAATTTTCATAAATTTGAGCTTTTAAATTGAAATTTTTTTCATTAATTAAAAGATTATTAAAGATTTCAATCGATTTTGGTAAACATTGATTAATTAAATTTTTTCTATCATCGTTTGAATTTGAATCAATAATTTGTAATTGTAAAAGTATTGATTTGAATAATTTTGTAGAAGCAATCTTAGCCTCGATAGTTGAGTCATTATTTAATAATAATTCAAATATAATCTTTATAGTCTCGTAACCAATTTTTTCTTCGAAAAACATTTCTTCACTGATAATATCATCAAATAATTCATTTAATAAAGAAATTGCATTTAAAGAATTATTATTTGTTATGGCAGTATAAATAATAATTAAAAGATTTGGCCATTGATCTGGGAAATCTACAGCAGCAATTTGAACTATACAATAAGAAGCAGATCTTTGAATCTTCAAATTCTGTGTTTCATCTAAACACAACGTAATTAAAGAATCTTTAATTAAATCTTTAACTGGTAAATCGATGTGACAAGTATTTCTATAGGATTCAAAAGCAGGACCCCAATAAAAAGTGATAAATTTTCTTAATGAAAGTAAAGCAAATTGTCTTGATGTTAAAGGTTTACTTAAATTTAAACTAAACTCGATTAAAATTTTTAAACAATCGGATGCATTATTATCACATAATTGTAACAAATTTGACTCAGCAAATTCTCTTTCTTGATTATTTGAAGATTGAGCATGTAAGATTAATTGATCGATATCATTCATAATTATCAAAATCTATACTTTTAGTTTATAATTATCTTACCTTTAACAAAATAATAATTGAATTAATTTTCAATAATTTTTCAGATTTAAAAAATTTTCAAAATTCGTAAAAATAAAAAGGTTTAAATTTTAATAGGGGCAACAAAACAAGAATAAATAAACGTTTACACATTGAACGATTGTTTTTTAAGCCTTTAGAATACAATAATTGAATTCAGAGTGAAAAAATGAGTGTAGAAGGTGCTTCCTTGGGTGAACAATTGCTTGATGCATCAAGAAGAAATAATATCGATCTTTTAAATACGATCTTTGATGATCTACACGACGATAGTAATAAGATTGCTACGTTGATTAATGATTCAAGGGATCCATTTGGTAATACAGCTTTACATTTATGTTGCAAATATGGTTCGTGGGATGTTCTTGATAAGATCTTAGATCAAGACGGTGGCATTGAAATAGATCCTATTAATAATACAGATGCAGAAACTCCATTGCATTTTGCAGTTAGATATGCTTGTGAAGAACCTGAACATGGAACCTTTATCGTGGAAAATTTGATTGAAGTTGGTGCAGATCCAAGAATCAAGAATTGTCATAATCAGAAACCAATAGACTTGATTCATGGTGATGAACTTGATTCGTTGATTGATCTTTTACAAGGGGCAGAGTTAGCCATTGATAACGATGGTTCTGCAGAAGTAGAAGGAGAAGACGTGGAAGAAGATGAAGAAGATGAGGATGAAGATATTGATACGAAATGAATTGAAATGAAACGAAACAAAACGGAAACAATGATACAGTGCAATGCAACAGTCATCCCAATTACAATGTGATACATTTTCTTATGTAATTTATATACTTATACAACGAAAAAACCAGATCTTTAGCAATACAAACCGTAAAACCATCGTTCTTTCACACAAACAAAACTTGAACACATTTTTAAGAGTCAAAGAAACGTCAAACAAGTTTAAGTTTATCAATCAGTTTTGGCTTTACTTTAAACACGTTTTCATAGATATCTTTATTATTTTATAAATCACCGAAAAATAATTGAAAAGTTTTTCCAATATTTAAAGAAAACCATTAACAAAGAAATCAAGATTTCTATCTTAAAGAATGAGTTATAATCAGTCAAATAAAGTTAATAACTCTACTAGATCAAATGATAATAGATTGCCAATGTCAAGAAGATCTCCTTCTATCTTGGTAACGGATTCACGTTATTCGAAGAATAGAATAAGTGCACCTTTTGCTGGTCATGCTACAAGAACTATAGACCCCAAGGGAGTCATATTATCACGAAATGGTAATAATAATCACAACAACAATAATAATAACAGATCACGATTTTCTAAGAGAAGATCTCATGGTAAGTATAGTGACATTTCCTTAGATAAAATATTATTAAATAGTTCAGATGTTCCTTCTGGATTAAGGGAACAAAGAAGATCAAATTCATCATCATTAGATAGATTTTCCAGAAAAAATGAAAATTTACATGTTTCATCAAATTATAGAAAATTAATTAATCCTTTACCATCAAGAACTTCAAAGATTTCACAAAAATTAGTATTAATACCTGAACAAGATGAAATTAATCTTAAAGATCAGAATAAAAGATTATCAAATTCATTTAATGTGAAAAGAAATTCAAATGGTAAAAATTTCTTATCACGATTAACTGCTTATAATATTGCAGATGGTTTTAATTTAAAATTATTACAAAATTTTTTAAAGAAAACTCATAAAGTTTCACCAAGATTATATGATGATTGTCTTTATGTTCCATATGTATTACCTTTATTATCAGGTAAAGATGGTTTTAGAATTAGATCTAATATTTCCAAGAAGACAGTTGGTGGTGAAACTCTTATTGATAAATTAATTGATAAGAGTGAAAGAAGAGATCATCATTATGAATATTATTCTGGTGTTGAAACTTTAGAAGATGTTAATAATAATTATGAATTAGAAACTAATTTAATAAGTAATGCCGATTCAAATTTAATTATTCCTGATCATTTACCGATAACAATTAATAATAATAATGATTCATTTAATCCTAGTGAACCACAATATTTTGCTGAAGAAAATGATACCAATAGTGAAATTCATAATAATAATAATAATCACAATAATAATAATAGTAGTAGTGATAGTAATAAGAATGAAAAAATTATTGAAAAAAATGATACTATTACAAGTAATAACAAAATAAATAATACTACTAATAATAAATCACAAAATTTATTAATTAATCAAGTTGAAAATCAACATGCAGAAATTTTTATATTTCATTATGGTGTTATTGTATTTTGGAATTTTAGTGAAGTGGAAGAGAAAAATATTCTTGGTGATATAAAATTTAGTGAAAATAAAAATTTAATTATTAGATCATTAGATGAACAAGATATTGAAATTGAAGAATTTTTCTTTGAATATGATAAAAATACTGAAAGACCAAGAATCTTTAATGATATATTAACATTAAAATCCGGTGATCATATAATTAAATTAACATTATCATATGCTATTGCACAATCATCAAAATTATCAAGATTTGAATCAAGAATTTCACCAATTTTAAATTCAATTATTAAATTACCAAAGAGGCTGGCACTCCTTGGAACATTAGGTTTAAAAAGAGAACAATTGTTGAAAAAATCTGGTAAATTATTCAAATTACGTGTTGATGTTAATTTATCATCAAATATTTTAGATACACCAGATTTTTTTTGGTCAATTGAACCAAGTTTACATCCTTTATATATTGCAATGAGACAATACCTTGAAATCGATAAAAGAGTTCAAGTTGTTAATGATCGTTGTAAAGTTTTTTTAGAATTTTTTGATATTTGTGTTGATTCTGTTGCTGAAAGAAATATGGCAAGAGTTACTTGGTGGTTTATAATTTTCATTATCTTTGGTGTTGTATTTTCAATAAGTGAAATTTTAGTTAGATTTAGTATAATTCATCAGAAATAAATTTTATGTATTTTAAGTAAATAAATAAATTTAATTTATTTTTTATTTTTTTTTCACCTAAACAATTTTATTTAATTCAATAAACAAATAAAAAAAATTTGACATAATAATAAAGCTTGAAATGAATGATAATTATTTGATCTTACCATCATTTAAAAGAACAAATTATGAAAAGATAATTAAACCAAAAGAAATATCATTTTATTCAAAGACAAATGATGAGAAAATTTTAATTAAAAATTATAAAAATTTAAATTATTTTTATTTCCCAGATAATGAAATTAATAAAAATTTTAATTTATCAATCGGTCGTAAAGATTTTAAAGATTTTAGATCAAAGTTTAATGATATTTGTTCATTAGATGGTCTTTTAAAATGTATCATGGATTTAGAAATGTCAAGACAAAGAAAGATTAATGCTAATTTAATAACTTTTAGAGGTATAATAAGAAAATTAATATCATTCCCATATGAATCATTTAATGAAATTAATTTTAAAGTTATATTGTTTGATAATCAAATCTTTATCAAAGAAGATAATGTTGCAAATGACAACAAAGATAATCTTGGTGGTGGTATTGATGTTAATTCATTTACAGGATATAAATTTGAAACGTTAACAACTCTACCGAATCCAGTTTCATACATTTCAAGAGATGAAATTGATAATAGAAATGTTAAAATTGTTGATAATGGTAATGAATTTGTTAGTATTGTTAAGACAGGAATAAATAATTGTAAGATAATACTTGGTGGTGAAATTGATGGTATATTTGATTTTAAAGAAGATGAAAATAATTTAAATCATTATATGGAATTAAAATGTACAAAAAAAATTATTACTTTCAATGATATTAAATTTTTTGAGAAAAAATTATTTAAGACATGGTTACAATGTTTCTTAATTGGTATACCAAGAATAATTTATGGATTTCGTGATAATAATTATAATTTAATTACTATTGAAGAATATATGACAAGTGAAATACCAAGAATTGTGAAAAATAATGAAATTTTTAATGATTCAATGAAATGGTATAGTCAAATAATTGAATGGTTAATGAATTTATTAAAAAATCATGAAATTGAAATGAAAGAAAATCCATATGAAATTATTGCATATAGATTAATCTCAAGGGAAAGATATTTAAAATTAGTTAGGATAACCTCGATTGATAAAGACTATAATGAAATTATTAATGGTGAAAATGTTTTAACTAATGAATTTAAAGAATGGAGAAAATCTTTAAATAAATGATGCAAAATGTATATATATAAAATTTTATATATTATTTGAAATTCTATAACTTGAAAATGTAATATTCATTATAAAGATAATTGATAAAATTGTTATTAATGATAATATTAATGATCTAATACTAATTTCATTAATGAAAGAATTAATAACATCAGCCAAAGTTTGAGCCCAAATCTTGGCAGAGTTATAATTTAAATCGTGTGACTTATTATTAAAACATTTAAACCAATTATTACAAAGATCATTTAATGCTGGAATTGATTCATTTAAATGACAATTATTTTTATAAAAATTATTTTGACAATTTAAAATTTTTTCATTTTCAATTTTAATTAATTGTTTAATTTTAAAATTAACATCATTATTTAAAATTTTAATAAAATAAATTAAGATGAAAATCATTATTATTGAAATTATTGTATTTAAAAATAATTGAATATAATTTGAAATTAATTGTGGATTTAACCAAATTGAAAAATCATTCTCAACTTTTTGATTTAATTTTTCAATATTTTCAGTATTTTCATGGTTTTCATCTATCTTAACAATATCTTTTTGAGTCATTTCAAATTATAATTTATATAGTTTTGAAAGTTTTAATATTTGATAAAATTTATTGAATTTATTATAATTTATAGTTTATATTTGAAAAAAAAAAAAGAAATTAGGTCTTTGGATTGTGCCCTAACAAACCCTACGGTACCCTAATTTAGGGCTAAGTAGGGCGAAATATCAAATCCTAACTAATTATTTTTTTAGGGCTTTTTTTATTATTAATTTTTGATTGGTTTTTAAAAAAAAAAATCTCCGAGAAATCGGAATGAAAATAACCCTTTTTCAATATATAAAAGAGATAGTGCAATAAAAATCATAGAATAGTATAGTTTAGTACAATATAATATAATATATCTAAGATATATTATTATTTCAAATTGACGTTATTAAATAAATTGAAACAAATTTTTAATAAAAAATTTCTTGTAAAAGAAAAAAAATTTTTGAAAAAAGAGAAAAATTTAATTATGAAATCAACAATATCTAAGATGGCAAAATCTTATCAACCAATGATTAAATTTATTGGTCAAAGAAATGAAATTAATAAATTAGGTCCACATCCTTGTACAATTAATGGTTTATTACCTGGTTCAAAAGATTGTTTAGATATTAAACTTTTCTTACAAAAACAATTACCATTTATTGTTATTCCGTATGAAAAAATTGTTCAAAATAATAAATTTATTGATAGACCTTTAAAAGATGGTGAATTAAATTCAATATTTGAATTATCAAAAAGATTTCAATATAAACAAATTGATGAAAATGAAATTAATTCAATTAATTCTGGTGGTGCATTTTAAATAAAATAAAATAAAAAAAAAATTTATCTTTATATAGTATATATTTATTTCTATATATAATTAAACAATAACATATTCATCTGTCTTTAAAGTAAAATTAGTATCAAATGGTAATGATTTATTATCTTCTAAAGAATTAATTTCATCAATTTTAATATTAGCAAAAGAATAATCTTTACAAACAAATTTTGTATTAATTGGGAATAATTCTTCTTCATTATCCATTTCAATATTAAAATTAATTGAACCAGATTCATTATTTTCTAAAATCTTTCCTAAGGCAATAACACTACCTTCTTCATCATCATAAACATTTGCAAGAAATTCATTATCATCATCAATTTCAATTGCATCTGATCTTACCGTTGGTATAATAAATTGTAATTTACTAATCTTAATTGAATCACTATCTTTTAAATTTGAATTAATTTGAAATTCAATGGTCACATCAAATGATTCTGAACGTAAATTTGAATCTGATGGTGAAACCCATGTTGAAATTTCTAATGGTACTAATGATTGATCATTATTTTTACCAAATTTTCTCCATCTTAATACACCTAATGATTTATCATTTGATGGGAATGATTTTGATTTATCCTTTAATGAAATTATCTTATTATTTAAGAAATTTGATTTATCAATATTTGGATGAGTCTTAAATTGATATGATTGATCTTTAACATTAACACAATCATTTAATTTAATTGAATTATTTGATAAATCTGAATTATTAATACGTAATTCTAATATACCTTTTAATTCAGATGATTCGATTGAACCATCGCGATTAAATTGTGCATTAATTGTTTCATTAATTGAAAGCAATATACCATCATTAATTATAGATTCCTCATCACTGTCATTATTATAAGGTGATGGTGTTGATAATGGAAATACTGGATGTTTTACAGTATTATCATTTGATTGTGGAAAAGTAGATTTAAAATGATTTGATTTATTATTATTAAATAATTTCATACCACTACGTGATGATTCATTATAATAATTATCTTCACCATTATCATTAAATTTATTTGCAAATTCACTATGTGTATTAGTATAATTAGATTTAAATTGTTGTTGATCTTGTCTTTGTGATTGATGTGCTATTTGATAATTTTGTTGTGCAGCAGGTGATGCATGACTATAATAACTATTATAAGCATTTCTTACATTTGGATCATTACTTGCGGCAAATTTAATAGTTGATGAATCATCAGTTGAAAATGGGTCATTCGAAATAATACCATTTTTTCTATCTTGTTCCTTTCTTGCAATTTCTTTTGCACGAATCTTTCTATCTTCAGTGGCTTCCATAACTTTATTACGTTCAATAATTTCTTGAATTTTTTCTTCGTGAGATTCCATTGCAAGATAAGTATTAACTTGATCAATTGATAATTTTTCTTTATAACCCATACAAATAATTTCATCAAACGAGGTTAAAATTTCAAAAGAATTATCAAATAATTCTAATTCATCAAAATTATTTAAATATGAATTAACTGTCTTTGAAAATAAATCTAAAGTTGATAAATCTTGAATAATATTTGATTGACGATTAGTAATTAAAATAATATAATAATCATCGAAAGGTTTATAAACGTATCTAACATGATTATCTTCAACGAAAGTATGATCGGATGAAATATTTGTTACTAAATTTTGAAAATTTGATAATAGTTCAAGAACACGATCTTTTGTTAAATCTTTAAATTGTCTTGATAATAAAGGTTTACCACTGATAGTGGTAATTGATGCAGCTAAGACAACCATGTTTGATATTTAGTTTATTTGGGTTGTTGTTTATATAGAGTTTTAAAGTGTTTGTTGTCCTTAAAACAAAATATTTATTTGTAATTTTCGATTTGAAAAAACCAGAAAAAAAAAAAAAAATATACGTAAAAGTATTTACCCGGATGTTGTTTTCGTACAACACGATAAAAATAGCGTAACAAATAATAATTATTGCAATAGTTAGTAAAGATAAACGACTTGTTTATGGCAATACTTTAAATGTTAAAAGTCAGGTAAAATACAGTTAAACTAAAAAGGTTATTAACAGGTTAGACACATTGAGTGTGGGAATAGCTACACTTGGTTAGACTTCTATGTGAGCTACTGTGATTTACATAATGAATAATAATGTATAGTATAGTGCTATATTAATAATACGCCCCTACCCAGGGAAATGGTGGTTAATCAATGGTACCTTAAAACATGCTAAAGATGTCCAGTTTTTAAATGTGGTAAACTTTGTTTAACATTAAAAATAGTAATGTTTTCTGTATATCAATGGTAAAACAAACACTGTACACTTTCAGTAACTTCCTTGTCGAGAGAAAACTCTCAATTGTATGGAAAATATATAAAAAAGGTTGTAAATGGACAGGAAGAATTTTTGAAAAATAAAAAATTATTTGCCACTTTTTATACTTTTAAAAAATAACCGCCGAGGTAAAAAAAAAAAAAATAAAAATAAACAGCGGGTAATTTTGATTGTAATAACAATTTTATTTATTTTTAATGAAAAAATTGTTTAGTTTTTTATATTTGAAGTTACTGGATTCATTTTTATTTACAAAACTTGGTTTACTTAATATTATTCTGAATCTTAAATTATGATGTATATGATGATACACCTAACTTAAAGAATTTTGGATTACCTTTCTTAAATACTAATAGAATAAATTTGTATACATTGGAATATCAACAAACTTACTGTAGTGAAAAACAAAGTCTTAAATGTTGTAAGATTTATGATAATGACAGGGTTTACGTATGATTATTTTATCTGTTACAAAAGGACTAGAAGGGAAAATGGCAAGGACAAGTAAATTAGTGTATGACAAATGAATATGCTAAACTCTTTTCACCTCACTCTACTATTTCGTTGATATTGAGGATAGACTTTGATGATATGACTGGATCTAGTCTTGCAGATGATCATCATGTAAGGTTCAAATTTTGAACAGCAAGGTTATTTATGGACGATAATTGCGTTTTCTTTCTTATAGAAACTCTTTGACAGAATTTTTATTAGTGTATAATGTTTAGCACTGAAGAGAAAAAAGGCTTCAAATGAAGATTTCAAGTCCTTCGAATAAGATTACACGTTGATTGGAATTAAATATTTAATGTCTAGTTGTATTTTACAAACATTGAAATTAGGATAGTCGATTCGATTTGGAAAATTTCTGTCACTGTGAACTGAATTGCGTCTAAACAACTGCGGTAAATTTATCAACACTATTATAATAGCCAACCTTGTCAAACATAAATGTACCATTGCAGGAAGAATACCACAACAATTGAAACAAAACAAAACTGTTTGCTACTGTTCTTTGTTCTTTCATTAATAAAAATAAATCTTGATAACTTTTCTATTAGGGCTTGCCAAATTCTTGTTAGGGCTTCCGCTTTTCACAAATTTAAAAAATTGCCACCTTGAAATTCAAACAATTATAAAAGAAACTCACTATAAATTAACTAGAAAAAATAATATACATACCAAAATAAAACTACACCATGCCTTCATTACCTGATTTAGTCAAGAGTTTAGGAATTGCTTTCGATTCAAAAGATTATAAAAATTGTGAAAAACTTTTACCATCAATTAAATTAGAATTAATTAAAAAAAATATTTTCTTACCAAATGATAATTTAACAAATAATAATAATAATGAAACTTATATAAATGACTTAAATATAACCAAGAAAATTTTTGAAATCGGTGCTTTATCAAATATCTTTACATTAAATTTTAATTCTTTTAATATGTTTTTCACTCAATTAAGAATTTTTTATTTTAATTCAAATATTAATTTATCAAATTCTGAAAATAAATCAAAATTAATTAGTTTATACCTTTTAATTCTTTTATCAAATAATGATATTACAAAATTTCATTCTGAATTAGAATTTTTCAATAAAAAAAATTTAAATTTAATCGATGATAATTTATTATCTTATCCTATCAAGATTGAAAAATGGTTAATGGAAGGTTCATATCAAAAAGCATGGAATTTATTAAAATTAGGTTTGAACATACCTGAATTTGATATCTTTAATAAGATTCTTATGTCAAGAATTAGAGATGAAATTGCAAATAATACAGAAATAGCTTATCAATCTTTACCATTAACAAGTATTAAGACTTTATTATTTTTCAATAATGAAAAAGATGCAGAAAGTTTTGCCATTGAAAAAGGTTGGAATATTAATAATTCAAATGTTATCTTTAATATCGATAATAACAATAATAATAATGAATTTGAAGATGATGTTGAAATTGAAAATGAAATTGAATTTGAAAATAATGAATTTAATTTAATTGAAAAGACAATGGATTATGCAATTAATTTAGAATCTATTGTTTAAAGATATATAGATATATATATATTTAATATAATAAAATAAATCATTAATTTTATATCATTTTCATACTAATAAAACAAAGACATACAAAACACAAAAATATATTACTTTGATTACAAAATTTTCGTAAGACATTATATTATATTATTATAAAACATATTTAAATAAAGAAAATTTTTTTAATTAAGCTCACATATATAAAAGAAAATGAAACAATAATTCATAACAATGTTTCATCCCTTTTAAGCACCTAAGATACCAACAGATTTACCTGCAGCTAATCTTTGTTCAGTTAATGCAGCAATAACAGCAGCACCTGCACCTGAACCATCTTCAGCTGGAACAATAACAATTGGATATTTTGTTGGATCAGTTTCTTTCCAACCATAAATATCTTTTAAACCTTGTGCAGCTCTTTCTTTGAAATTTGGATACATCTTATAAACTGAACCATCTGCTGCAATATGTGCTGTTTCATATTTTCTCTTTTGACAAATTGCTGCAATACCACAAACTGAAATTCTTGCAGCTCTTGTACCAATTAATTCAGATAATTTTCTAATTAATTTTCTTTCTGGTATTGTTGTATCTAAATTTAAATCTTTTTTCAATAAATCTTCTGTATCCTCTAAATTTTCAAATGGATCTTCTTCAATCTTAGCAGGATATGATGTATCCATAATATATGGAACTTTTAATTTAGTTAAATCTTGACCCTTTAAGATTAAACCTTGATCATGTAAATCTATTAAAGCTAATCTTAATAATTCACCTAAATAATAACCTGATGTCATCTTTTCAAAAGTTTGTTGACCTGGTCTTGGTGATTCATTATCAACTTGAATATCATATTTAGTTCTTGGTAATACTAAATGTTCATTATCAAATGAACCATATTCACAATTGATTGCCATTAAAGAATTATTTGGAATATCTTCAGGTAATCTACCTTGTAATTTTTCAATACCATCAATTGAATCATAGTAAGCACCATTAACACCTGTACCAAAGATAACACCCATCTTTGTATCAGGATCAGCATATAATGAAGCAACAAGAGTACCAGTAGTATCATTAATCAAAGCAACAACATTAACTGGAATCTTTCTCTTTTCAATTTGTTCTTGTAAAAGTGGGATAACATCTTGACCTTCAACGTTTGGAATATCAAAACCTTTTGTCCATCTTTGTAAGACACCTTGATTAATTCTGTCTTGTGAAGCAGGATAAGAAAATGTAAAACCTAATGGTAATTTACCTTTAACACCATCTGGGAAAGTTTCTTCGATAAAATTTTTAATTGAATCAGCAATGAAACCAAATAATTCATCTCTATTTTTAGTAGTTCTTAAAGCATCAGGTAATCTATATTTTGATTGAGTAGTATCAAAAGTTGAATCACCAGCTAATTTAACCAAGACAACTCTTAAATTAGTACCACCTAAATCAATGGCTAAATAGTTACCCTTTTCTTTACCAGTTGGATATTCCATAACCCATGCAGGAATCATTGGAATATTACCACCTTTCTTAGTTAAACCTTTATCTAATTCAGTAATGAAATGTTTAACAATAGCTTGTAATTTATCAGGTTTAGTATAAAATTGATCTTCTAAATCATGAATAGCGGTTATTAAAGCTTGTGGAACGTCAGCCATTGAACCTTTTCTGACAGGTGGTTTCTTTGGACCTAAATGAACCATTATGTTTTGTTTGTTTATTAAAAGGTTGTAGTTTTTGAGTGAAAGATTTATTAAAAAAAAATGTAATAGAATTAACTTTTACTTTTTCTTGATAGATTGAGAGACAAAATTGAAAGGAAATGAAAAAGGAAATATTGATAACAATTAACAATATATTGCTTGTTTATATACGGTTTGGAAAATGGACAATGGTTACCCAACCATTATGGCTTCCAGAAATGTCTATACTTTGCTTTTTCCGTGAAGTTTTTCCCTGTCAAAAAAGCTTAAAAAAACGACTGTGTGGAGACTGCAGTGGAAAAACCCCCCTTGTTTGATAACGTGGCCAAAAAGATTTCGAAGTCTCGAGAAACCTGCACAGGCACACATGCCCCCCACAACCTTTTCTTTTGCCCCCCACAAAGTAAAAAACCCGACGTTGTGCGGACTTTCTTTGCACATAAACTGCACTCCTTGTTTTGGAAAAACACGGAACATTGAAAAAATCCGCGTGACTGATAAGCAAGCAGAAAAACTCTCTTTCCGTTTCTGTACATCCATGCCCCCCACACAATAATTTCCGGGGAAATTTTTTTAGGCATTCTTAGTATCGAATTTATAGGAATTCAGATTCCTCTAATTTCTCTCAAGAAACAAAACCCCGTACAAGAAAATGTAATAGTTGTTTCAACATAAAAATTTTGATTTATGGCGAGACAAAAAAGAATCCATTTTCTCAAGAAAAGTTGAAACCAAAAAGACTCTCAGAAATTGAATATTGGTTTTTCAATTATATTTGTAAAGAATTTGTCGTTGTAGTTACTTTTTTCTTTGTTGATATGAAAAAGCAGTTACTATTTATTGTTTTCCAAGTCTGGGTGTCGTATTGATCGGCTTGAAATAAACTAATGTTCTTATATTTGAAATTTTTAATTATATTAAATAAAATAATGACTTAATCCTTATCGTATTGATATTTACTATTTTCATAATTGATACTAATATGTAAATTACTTATAAAAGCTTATCTGTAAGTAAAACTATATATTCTTCCCTCTTTCTAAGTAATGATTAATACTAAATATTTCATCATCTCTTCTCATTCCTCTTTTATAGACATTCCTCCTAATATTTTGAATCAACTTTGATCCATCTTTTAAAGATATTTTATCTCGCTTGTCTTTATACCTCATCAATTATAAATTTACTTCGTTAAATTATCAATTTTTCAAAAAATTTTTAAGGACATTTTATCAAAAATGGGACCCTCTTAAGATTCGCTATAACTTATAATCTGATTTATTCCTCTATAATAAAGTAAATCTGGCTTCACTTAAATCATTTATATTTCTTAAATAAATTATATAATTATGCAAATGATTCTTTTGGTTCATTTTCTAATAAATATTTAATTAATTGATAAATATTTTCTCTATCTGCAACTGTATGAATCCAAATACCATAAACTTCATGTTTTAAATTTTTAATTATAACTAAATCATCTTTAACTTCGACTCCCATACATTCTAATGGATTTAATTTATCTTCGATTAAATTAAATATTTTTCTCTTATTAATTACACTATTTGAAACTATACCCATTGAAAAATTATCTGGATTCATTCTATTTAATATTATTAACCCGTAATTATAAATATCTTTACCACTTAACACTTCATTATTATTATTATTATTACTATTATTATTTATAATTGATGACGATGAATATGGTGATATTTCATTATTAATATTTTGATTTTCAATTGAATATTGTTGTTCAGGTTTTGGTAATAAAGTTTCTTTATCATTAATATCTCTTAAATATATGGCTAAAACACCTTGATATTCTAATTTTGTCCATTCATCTTTTTCAAAATCCCATTGATAAATTGATGCATGTGGTGTATGAAATAATAATTGTTTTATCTTTGGATCGTATCTTCCAATAACATTAAAATTTAAAGCTTTTCTATAAAATTCTAATGCTTCGAGATTATTATCTGTTTGTTCTTCTGTCATTTTTTAACTAATTTTTTTTTTTGATTCTTTATTCAACAATTGTATTTTGTTTTTACTTAGTTTTTTCAGTTTGGTATTTTTTACATAAAAGAAGAATTTCCGAAAAAATTTAAAATTATAATATATATGAAAAAAATCTAAATAAATACACTAAATAATTTTTTTTTAATTAACAAATAACTAGTCTTCCTCTTCTTCTTCTTTTTCTTCCTCTTCTTCCTTTTCTTCTTCTTCCTCTTCTTCCTTTTCTTCTTCTTCCTTTTCTTCAGGATGAAGTTCACCATATTCTTCACATTTCATCTTTGCTGTTTCAATTAAACAACCAAATGTCTTTTTAACAATTGAATTTGATTCATCATTGATTCTAAAATGTTCTTCAATCTTATTATCTTTATAAATACTTAACACATAATTTAATAAACCTTTAATATTAATAACATTGGTAATTAAATCAGATTGACTTAAAGTTAAAGTCAAATAATCTTCAAATTCTTTTGTCGTAGAATTTTGTGAAATGACATCCCATGATGCAATTGAATTTGGACTTAAAACATTATTACCACCACATGCAGTGCCTTTTAAATCCCAAGATAATACTTCAATATCAAAATCAACTGATGGTGAAATTAATTCTTGATGATAAATACCATTTGATTCCACTAAGACATCTAACATGGGTCTATAAAATGATGAACCACAACCACAATCATTTATATGTAATTTTGGGAAACCAATCCAAATATTTTTATCTTTAACTTTTGGTATAATATCAGGTAATGAAATAAATTGTGTACCACCTCTCATACCACTAAATTTATTATCTTCAGAGATTGCAGAAATTTGTCTATTAAAAATTGAATTACATGAACCATCATCTAATGAACATTTTAATATTTCTAATGGTCCAAATGAATAAATGAAATGAATGAAACCACGTGAAACATCTAAATTATCATTTTTATCATTATGGAAAAATGGTGTCCAATTTTTTTCATTATCATTAGTCTTTTTATTTGTTATCTTATATTCAATCATTGGTGATGATTTTCTATGTGGTAAAAAACTAAACATGGCTCTTTGATTATGAATACCCATATTAAAGACAATAATTGGTTCTTCAAAATTTTTTGTCTTTCTTAAGATAACATGTGGATCTTCGGGACCTTTTAAAAAATCACCTGTTTCAAATGTTATATCTAAAATAGTTGGATAAATCATAAAATATTGTGAAAGAATTTGTTCTTTACGATTTTCATTTGTTAAATAATTTTTAGTTTGTAAAATTATACAATTATCAAATTCTTTTGAATTTTTTTTAAATTTTTTTTCACAATTTTCATTATCAATTTTATCTAATTTTTTATTAATATCCTTTGGTATCTTAACATCTAAATATGGAATTTTTTTACCAATAATTTCATTCCAATCTTTATCAAATGCTTGAGCTCTAACTAAAGAAACTGTTGGACCAGCTCTATATTCAGCTTTAGAATAAATAACTCTTGAAAATACTAAATAGCATTGTTCACTTTCAAGCCAAACTGATGAATGACCAAATTGAAACCATCTTCTTTCAATAATTTCATTTTCTTTCATTTTATCTTCTTCACTATCTTTAACTTCTCTTGATAACCAAGTATTTTTATTTATAATATATCTTCTAATTGAATATAAATCATCTTTTAAAATATTTGACCATGATGAATATTCAATTGTATTATTAATAATTAAATCATTACATGAGACTAAATTATCATAAGAATTATAATTAAATTCATCAATCTTAGTATAATCAATTTTTTTATTTTTCTTTCTAGCTAATTTTATATCATTTAAATTTATATTTGAAACGTAACTAATCAATTCAAATGAATAATAATCATCATTAATCATATTTGTTGTGACAGGTGTATTTTGCCAATTTTCAAATTTTAATAAATTTGAAACATCAACATTTAATAAATCTTTCTTTTCATTAACAAAATTAATATTATATAATCTTTGATAATAATTTTTTTGAATAAAATTTTTATTATCATGATGAAGAATTAAATATAATGAAGATAAAATTAAAATTAAGAAAAATAGTTTAAATTTTTTCCTTAGAAGATTATTAAATTTTTTAAAATTATATTGAAATTTTTTCAAATATTTTCGATTGGTAGTATCTTTTAAATTATAAAGTTTATTAAACTCATCTTTTACAGGAGAATCCATATCATTAAGTTCGAGGTTAAAATTTTCTTTGGACATAATTTATCCTCGTAGAGATAAAAATCTTTACCTAAGCATGAATGACAATTTCTTGGTGCATTTTTGTATGAATATTAAAATTTTATAATATTTCTCCTATTTGTTTACAACGGCATATCATAGGAATTTAGTGACATCAAAAGTTAAATTTCCCACGAGCGCACCCTGCGTTTGTCGTGCAGCATTTTCAATGTTCATGCGCATTCGAGAGCGCGGTTGCCTAAAAAGGAAATGAAAACCGGAGCTTGTAGTCCAAAAAATGTAGTTTTTCCCTGTAATAATTTCCTAATTGGGCGAATAGCAGGCTACCTGTTGAAGACATTGACTCAATGGAGTCATAAGCACCGTGCGTTTATTGTGATGTTTATAACATTTGCTTGCCCGCGTTTTTGCTTATCACTTTCTTGTTTACAAAATTTCATGTCACCTTTCCTTCAACAAAACTTTAATTTGTATTAAACTTATTTTCGTCGACGTTGAGAAATATTATGGTCGTTTCATGAGGGGAAGTGGCTTATGATAATTAAAGACCAACAAATATTGGTCTTTAAGATGAACGGTTTCTTTTTCTGTCACGTCATCTCATCTTATTTTCACATATCAGCAAATTTTTGTAATTTTCCACTTTACTAGAATTAAAGAATTAAGGGATACACAAATTATTTTCCATATGCGTCAGGTTTTTGTTTCCGTATTATATTTTTCATTATTAACAACAGCAGTACTGTAAATTATTGAGAACCATTTCACAAAAAATATTTAAGATATGATATAGATATGCATTGAAAAATACAAGTGAATTGTAATGATCAATAGCTGTTAAAATATTTCCCCTTTTACACAAAAGCTTGTAATGATTTTTTCAATTTGAAATATCAATAAACTGTAGAAATAATCTAAATTTTTGCAAAGCTTATAAGGAATTTTATTGTCATTTATATCATAAAATTTTAATGAACAGAAAATAATTCGTTTTTTTTTTTAAAAACATAAGTCAATTAATAATTTTTTCTAATGACACTTCTGATAAAAACTATTTTAAATAAAACATACAATTCTTAAAAATTGCATTTTCATGAGAGTAGTATGAATAATTATGTTAAATCAAAATAAAATACCTGATAATAACATAAATGCCAATTTATTCATCTGTTCTTTTAAATTTTAACTCTTAAAGGATTTTTTTAATATTAATTTCTTATAATCTTGAGTTTTTCACATTTAATTTTAATTTATTATTAAATGTTTATTGAGGTTTTCCAATTTTACGGTTTCCTTGAAAAAAATTTTTTCTTAACAATAAATTTCAAAGAAAATATAAAAAAATATTCTTCGAGCAAATTTGAAACATTTTTTTTTTATTAGTATAAAATTATCTTTAAAATATTCTATAAACATTTAATAAAATAAAAAATTTAATTAATAATTAAGGTAACAGTTTTTTTATTTTTTGTTATATGGTTTCATTTTTTTTTTTTTTTATGGATGAAGTTTACCATATTCTTTACATTTTGATTCTGCTTCTTTAATTAAACAATCTAAAGTCTTTTTAACAATTGAATTTGATTCATTATTAATTTCAAAATATTCTTTTATCTTATCATCCTTATAAATATTTAAGATATAATTTAATAAACCTTTAATATTGATAACATCGGTAATTAAATCAGATTGACTTAAAGTTAAAGTCAAATAATCTTCAAATTCTTTTGTTTTAGAATTTTGTGAAATGACATCCCATGATGCAATTGAATTTGGACTTAAGACATTATTACCACCACATGCAGTATCTTTTAAATTCCATGATAATACTTCAATATTAAAATCAACTACAGGAGAAATTAATTCTTGATGATAAATACCACGAGATTCAACAATAACTGATAACATTGGCCTATAAAATGTAAAACCACAACCACATTTAGTTATATGTAATTTTGGAAAACCAATCCAAATATTTTTATCTTTAATTTTTGGAATTATATCAGGTAATGAAATAAATTGTGTACCACCTCTCATACCATTAAATTGATTATCATCAGAAATTTCTGCCGTCTTACCACTAAATACAGATTTACATGAACCATCATCTAATGAACATTTAAAAATTTCTAATGGTGCAAATGAATAAACAAAATGAATGAAACCACGAGATAAATCAGAATTATCATTTGAATTATGGAAAAATGGTGTCCAATTTTTTTCATTCCTTCTTGTCTTTTTATTATAAACATTATATTCAATTAATGGTGATGATTTTCTATGTGGTAAAAAACTAAACATTGCTCTTTGATCATGAATACCCATATTAAAGACGACGATTGGTTCTTCAAATTCTTTTGTCTTCTTTAAGATAACATGTGGATCCTCGGGACCTTTTAAAAACCCACCTGTTTCAAATGGTATATCTAAAATTGATGGATAAACCATAAAATATTGTGAAATAATTTGTTCTTTACGTCTTTGGTTATATAATGAATTTCTTGTTTGTTTAATTAAACAATCATCATAGGCTTGTGTATTTTTTTTGAAAAGACTTTCACATTTACCATTAATATTTAAATCTTTATCAATTTTTTTCAATTTTTTATTAATATCCTTTGGTATCTTAACATCTAAATATGGAATTTTTTTCCCAATAATTTCATTCCAATCTTTATCAAATGCTTGTGCTCTAACTAATGAAACTGAAGGGTTACTCTTTGATTCCTTTGATGAATAAATGACTCTTGAAAATACTAAATAACATTGTTCACTTTCAAGCCAAACTGATGAATGACCAAATTGAAACCATCTTTTCTTAATAATTTCATTTTCTTTCATCTTTTTCTCTGATTTATCTTGAACTTCTCTTGATAACCAAGTATGTTTATCAATAATATCTTTTCTAATTGAATATAAATCATCTTTTAATAAAATAGATTCTGAAGAATATTGAATTGTCTTATTAATAATTAAATCCTTACATGAAACTAAATTATCATATGAATGATGATTTAATTCATCAATTTTTGTATAATCGATTTTTTCATTTTGAATTTTAGCTAATTGTTTTTCATTTAAATTAATATTTGAAACGTAACTAATTAAATTAAATGGTAAATAATTATTTTCATTAATCATATTTTTTGTAATTGGTGTATTTTGCCAATTTTTAAATTTTAATAAATTTGAAACATCAACATTTAATAAATCTTTTTTCCTTTTAACAGAATTAATATTATATAATCTTTGATAATAATTTTTCTGAATAAAATTTTTACTTTCATGATTGAAAAAAAGATAAATTGTTAAAAAAGTTATTAAAATTAAAAAAATTTTGAAAAATTTTCTTGTTTTCTTGAAAATTTTGGGACTAATTAAAATTTTTTTAAATTTTTTAAATTTATTTGAATATTTTTTAAAGAAATTTAATTTAATTTTTTTTCTTTTATTATAAGGTTTAACAAAAATATTTTGTAATTCATAAAGACTATCATCATCAATAGAAGAATCTGTATCACGAAGTTCAATTTCAAAACTACTTTTAGACATGTTATAAGTTTTAATGTACCATGAAAAAAAAAGGGGAGTATATTTAAAAACCGTTTATTTGTGGGAAGTCATTATAACAGTTTTAAAAAAAAAAAAGTATATTTATATATACGTAAAAATTTGAGAAAGGATAATTAATGAAGAATTGGTAAAAAAAAAGAAATCCCTTTTTTAAAGTTATTTTTATCTATGTGAATAAAATGTTGTGGGTTTTCGTAATGAGAATGTCTATTTAAGGACAAAAACCCGGAGTTTTCTATGCAACCCTCTTGAATGTTGCCTGTAGAGAAAGTTGTCTAGAACATTTAAAAATTCTTGTTGAAAGGAAATCCTGCAGTGCGCTGGGATGATTTCCAAATTTAGTAAACGAATTACGTTATACATTCTTCTCCAGATTTTTATTTTTAGCAGGCCCTCGAGATAATTATATCTGTTTTTGAACCCCGTTACCGTTTACGGAAATGATATTGCATCACCGCTGAGGCTGAAAAATGAAAAAAACATGCACTGAGTTTTATTGCCGTTGTCGGTGGAAAGATTATAAGCGGAAATTTAATATGATATATATGCCACCGATAAAATTGCAACTCGTTTTAATGGTTGACAGTTATATAAAATTGTTTACCGCCAAAGCAAAAAAACATCGACACGTAGTAAGTAATTTCTTGTTTTGTAACGTCTTGGTAGAATATTTTCCGTATTAACTATAATATTTTTAATGTTGTTATTAGGGTAATATTCTGAAATTTCTAATAAATTTGCATAATTGATCACGAAATTTCAATGTTTATAATGAGAACACCACTTGGTAATTTATGTTATTCTAAGTGCAAATATATACATTTTGTTATCGGCTATTATTTGTAAAATTTCATTTCGTATCCAAAACGTTATTACCGATGAAAAAATCAAGAATTCTTAATTGTAAAATAATTTAAAATTTATTGTTTAAAATATCTAAATTTATTGCTTTGGAATAATTACCAATTTTTATTCTTTACAACCATTTTTACCAAGTTTTGATATTAGAATAATGCTCAAAAATGATATTCATATATCATAGTAAGAGGTTGTTAATAAACCGCGTTTATACAGATAGTAAAAATTAGAAATTACTTAAAATGGTGTTTCTCGATAAATTATGAAACAATAAACTTTTAGTATGTTAAGTAAAATTATACAAATATTATTTAAAGAATGAATGAAATATTGTAATCACTAAAATGTTAATTAATAATAATTTTATAAAATTCTTAAATTTGCAATGCACAAAATTATCTTTCTTAATTATTTAACTATGATTTTTCATTTATCAATACTCCTTTTATTATTACCGCTTTGAGGTAACACCGCTCTAACTGACAAAATGATGATCATGCAATATCAAGGCTAAAAAAATGATTTATCAACTGAAAAATTTTCATGAATATTTTTAATGGTATTGTTAAATTTTTATAAATTTTTATAAATAATATATAGAAATAAAATTATTTTAATATGAACTATAATTGATCGTTAAAAGAAAAAAAACGAAATAAGAGAAGAATAATTTGTTTATTGTAGTAATAATGGAGCACTATAATTAGTAGTCTTATAATCCCAGTAAAAAGTTAAATCAGTTTGATTACTAACTTCACGAACATTACATTGTTCAATAAAATCAACACCATCTAATCTATCTTCAACATAATCAACAAAATCATTAATTTCACAACCAAAGCCAGGACCTGCATGACACGATTCTAATGGAATGACAACATCATTGACAACGTATCTAACATAAGATGAAGTTGTACCATTTGAATTTGAACAATCATATTTTTGTGTAATTAATTTAGCACCTTGTGGAACAATCCAACTCTTATGGAAAACATGACCCATAAATGGAACAGAATCAGCAGTCAATGGAACACCATTATCAAATAAACCAATAGCAGCAACATATTCTTCAATATTGTAATCATGAGTAAAACTCAACCAAACTTTTTGATCTAATTCTTCATCTGGTGTAGTTAATAATTTGACTGAAGCATTTAAGAAAGTTGAACCAATTGGAATAACAACAGAATTACCAACAAAATCTTCGTAATAACTTAAAAGATCACGATGATAAGAGTAAGTAATAAATTCTTCTTGAGTGAAAATATCACAAACATCACTATAACCACGAGCATTAATTTCATAAGCACACCATGTAAATAAATTCTTAGCATCAGTTTCAGTTAAATTTAAACCTTTATTTTGTTTATTCAATCTTGAACTAATATCTTTTAAGTATTGAGTGCTATATTTATCAGTGATTTCTGCACCTTCAGTTTCATTCCATTTTGGACAACTTAAACCTGGTGTTAAACTATTAGCACCAGAAGATGGATCTTCACTAATAATTTGAAGATCAAAATTATAATCATCACCTAAAGCATTAATAAAATTAACGGCAGTATCATGAACTCTTCTTGAACTAGCAGTAAAAGCAGTATAATTTTTTTGTTCATTTAATAAATCAGAATATTCATCTAAAAATTCTAAACCATGAGCTTTACCAGTAGTTTCACCTAAGAATGGATTTAATGGATTTAAAGAATTATCTTGTGTAGTTTCTAATTCATAATATTTTGGATCAAAAAAGAATTCATAATCATTATTTAAAAATGATAATGAACCATTAAATTTACTTGTATAATTTGTCATCTTATACCAAGTACTTAAAATTTTATTACCTTGGGAAGCGTAAGGATATCTTTCACCATGTCTATGAAATAATTGAACTTGACTAATTTTACAATTTTCTGGAGCTTCTGTAGGAATAGAAGTATTAACTGGGAATGAAAAATATGGAGCTGAACCATCTAAAAATGGAAATAAATGTTTTTGAGTACCAATCTTATCAAGATCAGTAGTTTGATATGGTGATTTGATAGCGACACCATTGACAGTAGAAGCCAAAGAAGTTAATAAAAGAGAAGCTAAAAGCATTGAGTGATAATTTGGAAGCTAGAGAGTTCTTGATGATATAGAAAAAGAGAAAGACAAGAATAAAGATAAAGCACGATACAATTGGTCATTTTTAAATCGAAAAAACAGGTCATTTATATAGTTTTCATTAGACATATCATTTGAACAAAATATTGGATAATGCTACTATTTATTTTTCATAATGGTTGCAAAAAATTTTATTGCCTAAATCACTAGTTATTCTCGAACAAATAACCTAATTTAGAAGTCGATGTACATATAATTAAGATTCCATTTTATGATGATTTTGAGATTTTTGTATTGTATTATTCTTCAAAGTGAATAAAAGCAGCCTATCGCACGTGCGTAACCGTTAAGACAAAAATGCATGAAATTTTATACAGCAATTTGACAGTTTTAATGAAAATCAACATAAAACAATGGAAATATTCTCATCTGAAAAATTTTTCACTACAGTTTTTATTGAGTAAAACCGAATGTTTTTGGTTTCAATAATATTAGAGAGGGAAATGTCGATATAAGTTTATGTGTAACCCCCAATCTAAATAAACTTTTTCATAAATTAATGGCATTGAGCCCGTGGCCATCATTCATTATTTTTTCAACAATACAGATTCAAAAAACAATAAAAATGAGTAGAATAGGTTAGTTTAATTATAGATTTACTTTGCTTATATCTTGACGTAGAAATGTAACATAACGCACAAATTGAAGAGCGATTTTACCATTAAACGACACGATAAATTCGAGATAGTTTCTCTGCATAATTCTTCAAATGTTAGGTTATACTAGACTATAATATCCAATGGAACATTTTTCTATATTTTTCTTTTCTTGAATATTTTGTAAATAATGCCCACGCATTAGTGTTTATTTTTAGAATCTCGCAAAAGAGTACATATCTTATTATAAATGAAATTAAAAAAATAATCTTGTATAAGGTGTGTAATTCTTTCAAAAATGTAAAAAAATTTTTCTTACTTCTTTCTCGTTATCAAATTAATAAAAAATATAGTTTTATTAATAATAAGGAAACAATTTATTGATATTTTTTCTATTACGAAATGCTAAATTATTAATTATTAAAGAATTTTAAATACCTATACATTATATTATACAGTTATTTGTTCGATTCACAGCAGAGTGGTAATTTCTATCTTTACGTTTTAAAACTTCTATAGCATGAATCAGTAAACATTGACATGTTATTAATTTTGTCAGTAATGGAATATCTTTAATACCAAGAGAAACTTTATCATTTTGTTCACCAATAATAAAATCAGCAGATTTCGAAATAAATCTCGGTAAGATATCTTCACCTTCTGATGTATAATGACCCAATACGGCACTATATACATGACTTTTTGGTATGAATGTTTTTTTCTTTTCATCTTTAATCTCATTTGAATCTAAAAGACTAGTTTCTTTTGGGTCTAATAAAACAAATTTATAATGATCATTATTTATTAGTGGATTATATTTAACATGCCATCTTAAATTTGTATTATTTATTTGCTTATCCATATCTCTAAATTGTGTAGAATGCATCATTTTAAATTTTTTGTGCTTTAAAATGTTTCCATTATTAATTTATAAGTAGTCTTTGGAAATTGTGTATTTTTATAAATATTACAATAAACGTATTTATACAAAATTGAATGATCATTTTTCATTAAAATTTCATGTTTTTGATATGGTGGTACTTTATCAATTTTTCTTAATTCAAAGATATAAATTCGAAATTCTAATTGATCATTAATTATACTTGAACCAGGAAATGTATGAAAACGTATTATTTGCATTAATGGAATACCAAGACCATCCTCGTCAATATTAACGAAGTTTGAATCTTCATCAATTTTAACTTATCATAAGCTTCATATGATGGGAAGATTGCATAACCACGAAGCCCAAAAATTTTAGCAATTGGCATATGTCTTTCTGTATTGAAATGAAGAAATTCTGGGATGCTTTTATCTTGAATTTTATCAACCCTTAATCTGTCTTCATCTAAAAAATTGATAGCAAAACGTCTTATGAGACCCATGTTTATTGACCAAAATTTACTGTTTTTGAACAGAAGTATTCAATCAAACAAAAATAATAATATAAAAGGACATTTTTTCTTATATTATATATTGATAAATATTTCATATTGACAATTTTTTTTATAAAAATTCTATTAATGATCCCGCAAAAAACATCTCAACAGTAAAATTAACTGGGGCATTAAAAGAGGCTAAAAAAAGTGGTTGCAAACTAGTACAGAAACAAACAGTTAAACCCTGTTTTTTTTCAAATAAGTTCAATTAATTTTTGGAGTTAGTTTCACTTCATTCAAAATATCATTCATGCTCAGCAATATAAAATTTGGCAAAAAGATTTCCAAAAATGGTAGTTATACCAAATTTGGTATTCTTCGGAAAAATAAATATTATGACACATTTCCGTTTATAGATTAAGCTTCTAATTATAGGTTTTTATATTAATAGTAACTTTATTAATATAAAAATAATAGTCATGAAGGTAGATTTCATATTTTGAAAATTATGCTATAAGTCACATTTACCACAATTAGCTAGCCGAGAATTGTATTTATTTATAGTGAGATATTTACTACATGAAATTTGTCAATGGTAATTAACTATTTCCAGAACAAGAAATAAATTAGTGTCAAGCGATAGTTAAGTTTGTAATGAAATTAATGTGACTTAGTTTGTGAAGTCTTTTGGTGTAAATTTGTTGTAGTTGAATTTGCTAAATTATCAATTATTTTTAATTTATTATTTGAGCCGTTTTGTAGAGTATTTTGGTAGCATTTTATTATTCGAATGTAAACTATGCAAATTCAGTTTTTTGATTTCATGAAAACAGTTTTTTAATGAGATTACCATATGTACATATTTTATTGCTATTTTAATTTTATTGCGGAGGCAAACCCATTTATCTTTTCTCATCAACTTTTTCAGTTGGATCAACATTATGTTTCACATTTGAATTTTAGCTTGTTAAAATTTTTATAAGAAGAATCATGTTATTTAAAAGAAAACATATAAAATGTTAACTTAAATTACGTTTGTGCACAATAATGCATTCACTTGTTAAATTCTGATAATGATTTTTTGAATTATTTATAACTTTAAGTTCATAGGATCATTCTTCATTTTTTGAGTGGTGTTTAATTTTAAACTCAACCAAATTGATACATGTTACATTGAATATGTCCATAATTGCCTGCGAATAAGCATTTGTGGCTTTAATTAATGTTTCTCATCAACTTAAACCATTTTATGTTATTCTGCAGGTGCATTTTTTTATTAGTAAAATTATGTCAGCAAAGCTCGAAGTTTCAATCATTTGTATAACACTTATCATCTGATAATATGAGCGTGCAACATTATAGGGAAATTCAAGAATGCTTAAGACCGGCAAGCATTCTTATTTTTTGTGAATTTATCAGAAATTTAAATGTGATTGCTTATTTTGAAAAATTTATTGTATTCTTTCTGGGTACTCTTCATAATTTAAGTTAATTAAGAATAGTTACAACCTTTTTATTGGATCGTAGTTAAAATTAACTACAAAAACAACAACAGATAACTGGGCCAAATATATTTAAGTTTTCCAATCAAAATTAATAAGTTGATGGAATACCCATTTGAAAATTTGGGAAGTATTGGTAACAGAAGGCTTTAAACTAAATTTTGATGTGATAGTTCGTAAAAATTTAAGTCATGTGCAATTATCCACCATGTGCTACCACAGAAATAGTGATGTTCGTTTCTCTTGAAGGGATTTTCTTTGCTATAGGAAAGTTGATCATTGAAAGTGATCCATACACACAGGTCGATGATGTGATAAGAGATCGAATTCACATGATTAACCAACAACATTCACCCAAACAAGGGAATCTAGTAAATTAGTTTAGGGAAATTTTGAGTTAGATTATTATGATTTCATTGACCTAATAAACTGAGTTTTAGGAGTAGTGTCATTTTTATATCCTAAGAATGCTTGCTAACTTTTGAATATTATCTGTTTATTTAATAATTTTAACAATGCAAGGAACAGAAAATTAATCGTGAGATTGTCTAGTAGCTGATGAAACTGTAGGTTTCTTAAAATTATTCGTTTTATTAATGTAGGACATTGTTTTTATTTGATAATAATATATATTTTTTCTCTTGATTTTTTATAAACAAAATATAAAAATAAAATATAAACATAAATAAATAGAAAATACAAATGGAAATCAATTTTAACAAAATATGTAAAACTTTTCTCCTATTTATACTTTTCTGATTGTAAGAAACTATTGGAGTTTTAGGGATGTTTTGGAATCAATTTCATCAACCATTTCGTTGAACTATATTGCTCTACTTATATATTACATAAAATTATCTAAACATTAAAAATACTTTATTATGTAATCTCCTTCTTTTTTCTCTTTTCTCCTGTCGCTTAACATAAACTTTTCTCTTTCTCGTACATTGTGATGTCAGTATAAAAACTGTTTATTAAATCATTTTAATATGATGTTTAAGCGTCATATTTCAACAGAAACGATATTTCGGTTGTAACGGGCTCATGAATTACAACCATATCACTCTAATGTTATTTATCGGATATTATTATCCTTAGGCCCTAATTATTTCTTCATCTATGATATAAAATCCTGACATACCACCTAATAATTGAGTGTTTTAAATAATCCATTCTTTTGTCAGATAGTTGAACTTCTTTATATTCAATGGTTTGGTCAGTTGACGTAATTGAGAAATGGAGTACGCAGTAGACATATTTGTTCAATTAATAGAACTTGATTAAGTATATTCTTATATATCTTGATATATATCTTCTATATAATTATAAGTAAAGTAAAATAAAGTAAAGTAAAGTAAAAAGCAAGAGTATCATATCTTGTCCTTTTATATATTTAGTAGTTGTGTATCTTCAACAAATATTAGGAACA
>JAMSGN010000005.1:0-94428 GCA_030462905.1 Jamesozyma gamospora
CGTTCTTAAAACACCCAAAAATACACTCCTTTAGGGTTAACAAATGTCTAACTATGCAAATCGCAAACACTACAAAATAATACTTGCACCATAAGATAGAGCATGTTTTGAATAACACATCACTACTTTAAAAGACCCACATATATACACTTTTGCGTGAGTAATCGCAACAGCGGACGGATTGCAGAAAAACAGCGGACGGATTACATTTCACCATTTTTCCATACATTTTTCTCGCCGGATGACATACAGGATTCGCGCATTTATTATGGGCACCCGACGGATTACACAAAAAGCCTATAGGTGTTTTCCGGCACGCTCTCTTAACTTGACGTTTCTTAGACCCGAGTTTTTCGCGTATTCGGTCCGTTTCAACCATTTCCATCTATTTCCTCCCAGTTCACTATAGGATTGTGCAAATCCAAAGCTTGGGTTTTTTCAAATTTTGCTGCGACAAAGCGCGGTCAAAGTTGAATCCGGGTTTTTTCGCTCAAGCCGTAAAAAAAAGTTCGCTCCGTGTTTGTTATACTCTGTTTTTTCGGCCGTAAATTTGAAAATCGGCCGAGTTTTCATGAGAGAATAACTTTTAAGTTTTCCAGTCGGTACGTAACATTTGATAATGAAATAAAAAACTGTGAATGACTAAATTATTAGTAGACACATAATCTTATTAAACTTCGACAATTAAAAAAAAAAGTTTATACATATGTGAAAATTCACTTTTTAATTTTTAAAAGATTACTTCAATGTAGTTCTGAATGATCAAATAGAATTGTAGCTTATCATTTTATGTCTGCAATTATAACGACAAATTTAAAATAACGTACTTATTTTATTAAAATGTTAAAAACTAAGTGACATAGTTATATTAGATAACATAAAGTTTTCATACTAAAGTCTAGAAACATTTTGTTAGCAAAGCACATAGCCTTCCATAGATTTTTATAAGATTGCGGGAACAGTCAAAGCTTTTATAAAAATTATAAAAAAAAATACGTAAAGAATAAACTAGTAGTATTTTATGAGATAGAAGAGTTTCATGTGTCACTAATAGATACACATTTATTTAAAATTAATGATTTATTTTGGATCAAATGGAACATTAAAAAATTAGATGAAAACATATAGAAGTTCTTGCTTATATTCTTCACTATTATTTAGTTATTCATATACTAGAAAACATTTAGAAAAAATAAAAGCAGATAAAATAATGAAAATAAAAAAGGGCGGAAGTGTGGTTTTCTTGCAATGACTGGATATTAATATAACAACAGATGAAAGGGTGTATAGATTTTTGATTATGCGTTTGTAAATATAATTAGCTATTTAAAAAAGTAGTTTACTATTTTTATCTTTTAATGGCTTCCAACTATACAATTTTGTGGTTAAAATATTATTACAATGACGGGTCTATTGGATCACGTGATATGGCCGCTAAAAATGGGAAAAAGGACATCTTTGGAGTAGACTTATTCATTAACGAGCCTAATGAAAGTTTTAAAAGTCTACCATTTAGAAAAGAGCTCCAAATATGATCTGAACTATTCTCTTAATACAAAAAACAATACTACACTTAATTTAGCATTTAAAAGGTTTGGGGAAATTATGCGCATCGTAAGTATTTAATTGTAGTATTTAAAAAATGACACCTTTCTTTCAAATTGTATAATAAAATAATATGACTACTATAGAACCACCTTTTTAAACATAACTATAAAATTAAATAAGAATGATTTCATTCTGCCCTTAATTAAATTTTTACTTTAAATATTGAATACTAAACATTTTATTTTAATGACCAATGTTTCTGTCGTATAATTATTCTATACATGTACCTTTTTATTTTTAAGACACAGATGAATAAGAGTTGTCACGTATTTAAATTAAGTTGTTTTATCCTTGACTCTGAAAAAAAAAAAAAATTATTTTTGTTTTATTTATTGAGATGACATATTTTTTTTTTTTGTTAAAGAATAACGTAAAAAAGGAAGGCTAATGAAAATTAAGAAAAACTATCCTGTTTAGTTAAAAGTAGGTTTTAATTACTGAAATACTTGAAACTATTAAGAAAAAGAGAATTTTTGTTACTATCTATATTCTTCGCCTTTTGGCAGAATTGAAAATTGGAAATCTTATAATAACCTCATCATCATTTGAACTTCTCTCATCTTCAACATTATTCGAATCAAAGATTTCAGAGTCAATAGTTCTATCTCTATCATTATCAAAAGAATTTGAAATTTCAAGTTATATACCTGCTGTTGAGACAAATAGAAAACCGTTTTAGATGGGAAATATTGCGCCCGGTAGAGAACAAAATAATGCTGGGCTTGAGATATAAACATTACGGAATTAAACAAAGTAGATTGACAGATGCAAAGATCAAAAATATTGCTTAATTTAAAATAAAAATCTTAATAAATTTCAATGAACTATATGAAAATATATGAAAGTAAAATGCAACTAAAAACAAACTTTTTGGACAGAAGTTTAATAAAGGATTATAAAAAGAGATAGGACTAAAATTACAAAGACCTTATTGTACACTACATAGATAAAACTCAGATAATCCAGTGAAAAATTAAATCAAATATAAACTTCCAAGAAGTAAGAATTAAATTGCTCTGGAAATGAAAAATGACACGTATAAAAGGGAAATTTGTTGGGTTGAAATTTGAGAGCTAAAATACTCTTCTATTTTGAGTTTACAATTACTCGTATAGAGTTTTCCTTGATAGAAAAAACAAAACTAAATTATACAACAAGTTATTAGAACTAAATAACTAAAACAACATTGACAAACTAAAACCATGCCTTCCAACAACGATATCAATTGTCAAGAAGCTAGGACTGAAAACCTAACTTCTTAGGTTTGAGTTTATATCAAAAGGATCCAATCCAAAATGCATCCAGCGCTCTCATAATGTTTTGAAATAAACTAAAAGTTGAAGAAGTTTCGTTTTTAGTCTCGGTTTCTTCGAGACATATTCTTAGTTTTTCAATGCTGTTCTAGTTATTTGGTAGTTGATATACAATATGTAGATTCTTGTTATCTCCCTCTTTTTCTCAAGAAGAAATTCTATATACTCATCAAGAGAATTTAAATTTAATTTTACAATTTTCATACAATCACCTCTCCCTCTCATACCTTTCATTTCTGACAAAGATTTTAATCAATTCATTTTTCTTTTTCTTGTTCGTCGACAGCTTGACTAAGTTTCATCATACTCCAATGAGTGCTACATTTATCTACGGTGTCTTTGTTAAATCTCTGTACACGATATTTTTCTTACCTGTGTTTCTTGTTTATATTTTCTCATTTCTTTATTTGCTGGTTAATTACTTTTCTAGTTTCGTAGGATCAACTTCTTTGATATCTGAGTTGGTCAATCTACGCTTCCTAAATCTGTTGTGTTTACATCTCAAGCTCATCATTATCTTGTTCGGCTTAAGACCTGACATTTCCAGTCTTGAATGGACTTCTGTTTGCCTCAAAACAATGTGATCAGAGCGGTTCTAAAGAATAGCCAAATAATTAAAGTAAATCCCAAAGGAAATTCTTCAATAGTGGTAAAATATGAAATTTTTAAAAGATAGCTCATTAAGTTTACAGATTGTGAATGATAGAAAACAACTTTGTCGGTAAATAAAATGGAAAAATTTTGTTTCATGGATAAAATGGAAATCGATCAAACATATTTTCAATGTATGTATGTAATACTGTATTGATATCAGAAAAAACTAAGGTATATACATATTACTAAAGAAAATTAATTAACAATTTGATAAAACCAGATTTAGTTCAAATAGAAAAAGTATTGAGAGATGACTTTCAAAATATAGCATAAATATTGATAAGATAAATTTTTTCATTTATAAATATTCTATGTGGTGAACTGTACAACAAGCCTTTGATAAATCTAACCAGAATATTTAATGAAGATCGTAATTACAAGCTTGACAAAAAAGTTTTTAAAAAAGCTCAGAATGTTTCAATATGTGACACTATTCACTCATTCTAATCTCACTGTAGCGATACCCCAAAAACATACCAAAATATTTAATCTTTCGAAGAAGCAGTGCATTTCACTCACAAGAATTACTAATGTGAAAAATTAAATATTAAATATTAATGCAACATTAAATTCTCAAAATTTTGGGGGAAATAAGTGTCTTTGGGACTTTAATTTGAAAATGGTCAAAAAAATAGTAGTTCTTTGAAATTAAAGATCATAAAATAGAACGAAAAGATTATGGTCTTAAATTACAGATATAATTATAATGATGATTTTGTTTTTGGAAATAAAAATGACACTTCATTTTACATACAATTTCAAAATGAGACTATTTTTTCTCCTGTTTAAGACAGAGGATATATTGTAACTAGGTAGGTTTTTGTTTTGTTTAATATATTTACTTAGTACACCAATTTTTCCATTTCTGGACGTTGTTTGGTTTCATATAAAAATTCTTTTGATTTAATAATGTTTTTCTTTGTAAAAATAATCTGTTAATAATCGTTTATTTCGAAGAAGGTCAAGTGAAAGTTTAAATTTATGTTATTGTCTAAGCTGTATAGCAAATTGTAATTAATAAAACAAAATTCAAAAGTTTTTTACTGATTATTTTGTTTTATCAATTATTTTTTTAAAAATATAAAAATTAATCATGGAGAATTTACGGTTATGATGTTTGAGTGTACGAAATTTTGCTTCGTACATACGTCCAATAGTTATTTTTGGACTATCCCAAATTTAAAATAATTATATTACTTTCCAAGGTTATTTAATCAAAATTTATTCGAATCACTTCATTTCCTTAAATGTAGGAAAGTTTGAATTTCTAGTCAATCCAAGTGATAACATATACTTAACTTTAACATTAGTTTTACACACAGTGTGCCTTGAAATTTTATGACGGCGATGCTTTAAATGGCAAGATACAAAGTACAAAACAAAGACATTGATCATTTCTACAAATGGTTTGGATTCAAACAATTATATACAATTATATAAATATAAAGATAAAATCGTAGGTTTTTTTTTTAGTTGATTTCAATAATTCCGTTTTTTAGCATTTTCTTTTTTTTTCACTTTTAAGTGCTGAAACAAGAAAATTTTCAACATTATATAAAAAGAAACAGAACGACAAAGTACTGATTCCAAGAGAGTAATCTTCTGACTAGCAAATTGTGTTTTGATAATATTAGGATAATAGATTACTAGAACACTAAATCAAATCAATTATATTTTTTATTTCTCAAGATTTTATTGCAAATAATGGAAAGATCAACTGAAAATACTATGCCACCTAATGATAACGTTAATGATGAGCTAAGAAAATTTTATAAATTACAAAATGCATGTTCTCAATTACAGGAGTCAATTCAAACCATTTATGAACTTGGTGTTTCTAACGAAGAGTTGAAAGATATGGTTAAGGTTAAAAATGAAAAAATTCAAGCCATTGCAACTAGTCCAGCAATGTCTATTGCAAGTTATTTAAAAACAGTTAAAGAATCTTTAGATATTGAAAATATTTTTGATTTTTATAAATTTGATAAATCTTATGAAGGTTTAAAAAAATTTATTGATTTCCCAATATCTACAAATCCATTCTTAGAAAAATTAGCTTTATTACCTCAAGATGCTAGTAATATTAAAGATATTTCTCAAAGACATATTACAAATAATAAAAGATTAAATTTTGTTGGTGATTCTTGGTTTGATTCTTTGGTTTCTTACAATTTATATTGTACTTATCCTCAAGCAGACGTCGAGACACTTACAAATATGAAAGCATTGATTATGAAAAATAATAATTTACAAATATTAGCTAATAAATCAAATATAATAGATAGACTAGATCCAAAAATTTCTGCTTCAAATTTAAATTATGATATGAATTATTCATTTAAATCATATGTTGGTAGCTTGATCGTAGATAAATTTTCTACAGAATTTGAAGATATATCCAAATGGATTGGTGATAATGTTCAAGGTATAGTGAAAAATACGAAAATTGAATCTACTTCTTCAAATACAAAAGTCAAGACCGATTCTTCAAACGCAAAAGATGAATCTATTTCTTTAAATAAAAAAATTGAAAAAAAAACTAATGAAAATATTGATTATGAATCTGCATTTAAGGACGTTTTGAAAATGAATAAAATTAATGATAAGATCATTTACAGAACATTTCCAGAAAAGGATCAAGTTAAGCTTCAAGCCAATTGTAAAAGTTTAACAATTGGACAAGTAACTGCTAAGACGATTGTTGAAGCCAAACAATTAATTTTTAAGAAAGTAATGACAAATGAAACTTTATTAAATCAAATTATATTAAAACTAAATGAAGATTTTAATTTGATTGAAAAAAATGATAAATCTGTTAAACAGTCTTCTATGGGTTCTTTGTCTGGGGGTGATTTAAACAATGGTTCTTCTAAAGTTGAAATTAAGCCTTCGAAAATTCTAACTAGAAATGTTAATGATAAAAATAATTATTCAGAATTAAATAATTCGAGAGGTAAATTAACAAACAATAATAATAGAACAAATAATCAATTAAATAATGGTTCAAATCAAAAGAGAAATAATTTAGACCCAGCTTTAAATATTAATAATAGTAATGCATCATCAAGACGTTCTAGTGTTTCAAATAATAGAAGTAATGTATCATCTAGAAATTCTAATTTTTCAAATAATAGAAGTAATGTGTCATCAAGACGTTCTAGTATTTCAAATTATGGAAATAACGGCTCAAATTTTTCATCTAGAAGATCAAGTATTTCAAATAATAATAATAATAATAATAATTCTTTTAGAAATTCTAATTCATCGAGAAATAATAATTCTAGAAATCTACCTTCTTCATCATCTTCAACATCAACATTTGATAAAGAAGCATCACAAAATTTATATACAATGTTAGCTAGGCATGAATTTGTTCCATATTATGAAGTAACAAAGACATCAGGAAATTTATTTAAAGCAACCTGTCTTGTTGCAGGTTCAAATACTGTCTTAGCTGATGGATGTGCTAGAACTAAAAAAATTGCACAACATATTGCAGCCGCTAATGCCATGAATGGTGAACCACTTAAAGAACTTCTTGGATACTCATACGGATTATAGAGATATTTAAAAATTTACAACTGGAAATGACTTTTTTTTTTCCTAAATTATTTTTGTTTTCATTATTATAAAGAATTTTATTTATTATATCTATTTAATTGTTTACGTAAGAAAGGAAGAAAATGATAAACGAAAGGAAACATGTATTAAAAAAACACTATAATACATTTTCAATTAAATTCTTTCGACTTTAACGTGATCACCATTTTTAGAAGAAGATTCAAGGAAAGCTGCAACACATGCTAAATGATGGAAAGCAATTCTTGGATTACTTTTAAAAATAGTCTTATCCTTTTTTAAGACAGCTTCATGAAAATTTAAAAATTCTTCATTAATACCAAAAGAACTTTCTTGTTTAATATTATAAATTTCTTCATCACCTGTTGTTTCAGCAGAATCACCAACTCTTACCTTAACTAAAGGAGCATTTTTATTTGATAATTCGACAATAATTGAACCATTTTTACCAAAAATCTTCAAGACAACATATTTATCAGTGGCACCAAATGCTGAACCATAGGTGAAACTACCAATGATATTAGAATCTTTAATCTCTACCGTTGAAAATACAATATCATCGGTACCAGATTGTTCACGAACTTGTCTAGTTAAAGCTGAAACAGAATCTATATCACCGACTAAAGATGTAACTAAAGCTAATTGATGAACACCACCATCTGAAAGAAACCCACCAATATGTTCAGGATGTTGTCTCCAAGTTGTAGATAAATATTTATTTTTTGTAACAAATGGACCTGTTGAAGTATGACTAAATGCAACAACTGGACCGATACGATCTAAATGTTTCTTAGCTTCATCAATTGCAGCTAAATATAACCAATTTTCTGCAATACCAATTGGTAAATTTGTTGAATCAGCTAATTTAACTAATTCTCTTGCTTGTTCCATATTAGCAGCAATTGGTTTTTCTAAAAGAATTGGTTTATTAGCAGCAATTGCTTTTTTAACAATACTGACATTAAATTGTACAGGTAAAAGTGCATCAATATAATCGATTTCTTTATCATTAATAATTTCATCTAAATTATCATAAACTTTATCTTCTGGAATATTAGCGATTTCAGCAAATGTTAAAGCTTTAGCTTTTGTTCTATTAAAGGCGGCTACGACTTTAAAGTTTTCTGGATGTTTTTTATAAATTGGTAAATGACCATCTGTAGCAAAGATACCAGTACCTACGACACCGACGTTTAAAATAGAAGACATAATAAATTTATTTGTGAGTTTGCCTGTTTTTTGTTGTTTAATTGTTTAACAATTGATATGGATATGATTATTAAATAAAATCGAAGTCAATAAATCATCTTAAACTTTCCACAGTGCCTTTTTATACAATATTGTCAAAACAAGAAAAACTCGAAAATCAAAACCCCGCGACTGAACAGCATAATACTTTTTATAACACCGGTCAGGGCCACAGAAAACCCCGCACAAACGTTTGTACCGACGGACATAAGAGCGGATATAACAGCGTGTTAACTCCATTGGTAATCATTAAAATTAAACTCAAAACTCCTTAAAAATGATTAAAAGATGGAAAATTTAGTGAATGAGCGGTTAATTCGCTGTTGATTTAAGAAGCATTGAAGTGAGAAACTCACTATTTAATTTTCAGTTCTTTATTAACAAATGACATGATGTTGATGTTAAAAATGACTCAAATTTCTTGAATGAGTACATCGAACCACTGAAGTTTTCATTGATTTCTCCTGATTAAGGAGAGTCTTAAAAATGTTAAAAACTGTTAAATATTTTTTTTTTTTATATGTCTTGATTTTCTTACCTTTTGCCGCCTTTATTTTATACGTTTTTCAAAATGAGTGCACCGAAAGGAAAAAAAAACAATATGAAAACTGAAAAAACAAATACAAGTAAAAAAAATATATAGACTTGAAAAGGTAGAAAAAAAAACTTGTTGATTAAAGACTACTTTATAAAATGTCATCTAGAAAATTAAAAAGAACGAATTTATTTTCAAAAGATGTTAGTTCATTACTTTATGCTTATGGTGATGTTCCACAACCATTACAATCAACAATTCATTGTTTAGATGAAATTGTTTCACAATATCTTGTTGATGTTTGTACAAACGCAAGTAAAGTTGCACAAAATTCACAAAGAAATAAAACTAAATTAGAAGATTTTAAATTTGTTCTACGAAGAGATCCAATTAAATTAGGAAGAGCAGAAGAATTAATTGCAACAAATAAAGTTATTATTGAAGCTAAGAAACAATTTAATGAAACTGATAATAGTAATCTTAAAAGATTAAGAGATGAAAATAATGATGATGATGATGATGATGATGATGAAAATGAAAATAATAACAATAATAATAAAAATTTACAACAATCAAAAGTTTTAAATAAAAATAATAATAATGTTACAACAAAGACAAGTATAGAAAAACCAAAACGTAAAAAGACTATGAAGGCAAACAAAAAACAAAAATAAAACTTATATCCTTGTATAATTATATATATATATATATATAAAATCGAATGTGTTAGTGTTTAATCATGATATTCTTTAATAAATAAATGACTAAAATATATAATTTTTTAAACTATAATATGTACTGTACTTAGTTTCTTTCTCTTATTTTCTATTATTTTATTTAATTATTGAAGATTTAATTTATATACTTTTGCATCATCATCATCTTCATTTAAATAATTTTTAACACCAATAAATGTATTCCATAATTTATTAAAATTATTTAAAAACATTTTCCATATATTTCTTGGTAAATCTAAATAACTTTGGTAAATAAAATTAAAAGCTTCACCAAGATTATTCATTTCAGTTTTCCATGCTTTTAACCAAATATTTTCATTTTTCTTAGATAAATTTTTTTTCTTATTTTTTGGAAATTTTAAATCTTGGAAAATTTTTTCATTTTCATTACTTAATGATTCTTTAAATTGTTTAATTTGTTCAATAGAATCTTTTTTATTTGTGATTGATTGATCCTTTGATTTTCCATTTTCATTTAAATTTGTTACATTAACAGAATCATTAATTCTTTGAACAGTATCAATTATTGAATTTTTAGCTAAACATAATAATTTAAAGAAATTATTTTGGAAAAATTTTGTTACTTTATTTTTATTATTATCATTTAATCTTTGAAAATATAATTTTTCAAAATTATTAATTGATTCAACAGATTTTGAAATTCTATCAAATGTATTAATTAAAGCAATTAATTCATATTTTGTTAAATTATTAACAATTTGTTGTTTACAATTTTCATCACTTTCATTTAATTCGAATAAAATTTTTAAACATGTGGCATAACCAGTTGTTTGAACTTTACCCCATAATTTACATCTATCACAATGAACACAATCCATAATTTTAGTAACATTTTTAAATCTATATCTAAAATCATCTTTTAATGATGAATCATAACCATTTTTAAAGATTAAATCTTCATCAAAAATTTTACTATCTAATTGATTAACAATATTTAAAATTTTTAATTTAACATCATTATTATAATCAGTGCAAAAATCTAATTCTTTTAAATATGGTTTAATTTTCCATAAAGCTTTTGATACTAAAGCATAATTGAAATAAATATTTGAAACTCTATCAGGGAAATTACCAACTCTCATCATAAATAAATCTAAATTTGGTTCCCATTTACCAGTTTCTGTATTTAAATGATCATTTGATAAATGTGTACCAATTGAAGCGTGTAAACCAGAGACAATTCTATAAAAAGCATCTTTTGCTAAACATTTACCATCATCTTGAGAGAAACAATTTTCAGCATAAATACTTTTCCAAATTTGACCAGCTTGTTGACCACCGTAACCAGTGAATCTTTCGGGATTCTTAGTTAAATCAACTAAGACAGCATCTTTATTTTTAAAATCATTAATATCAAAATAGTCCCAATTATCAACTGAATTAAATAAATTATTGTTATTATCATTATTGTTATTTTTTGATTTATCACATAATTGATTTAAAAATGAATCTTCATTATCCTTTTCAGTATCAATATCTTCATCTTCTGAAGTATTGTTAGATAATTCACCTAAAACTTCAGGTTGCCAATATTCAGGTAAATTTTCCCAATCTTCAACAACATCGATAGCACAACTTCTACTAAAACATAAACCATCATTATTATCCCAAAAAGTACATTTTTTAAAAGGATCGAATTTAAAATATTTGAAAAAATCTGTATGAGTTAAACCTACAATGTCAGTTCTAATCTTTGCATTTATGTCATTAATTTCTTGTATAGTGATATCACAACTTGGACCTAATCTTTCGTCTTTATCTATTTTACAAAAAGTACCAGAATCATCTGGTAGACTCTGTATATTATTATTATTGGTTGAAGTATTAACGTTACTTATAGAAGAGTTTTGTGGTTGGTCATTATCAGCTTTCACAAAAGAGACTGAAGCGGCTATGCTAAATAAACTTACCAAAGTATTGAGTTTCATCTAATCGATATTGTATACAAACGATTTCTGTCTATACTTGTGAAGAACCGTGTCTTGAGTGGAAGATTTTTGACAGCGGTTGTGTCAGTGCTGTTTTATACCCTCAACAGTTTGATGCTTTTTTCTTAGCGGTTACACCTGCAAAAAGAAAAAACACCGATGCAACTCGAAAGAACCGATGTTTTCTTTGCTTTTTCCGGGTGGCGTTTGCAATTCCGCGGATTACGTGTTCTTATTAAATTGCTATTTATTTATCTTTCTATCTATCTAACAAAATCAGTCTACCGCTTAGTCATAAAACGACAGCAAACTGTCTACACAAACGCCAACTCGATACTTCTTCGCCATGCAAACATCTTCAATGATATCCTTGGAAAGATCTGGAAACATCGAACACAATGTCTTGACCGTCTCTTTTTGTTCTTTCACTTCTAATTTGTTGAGTAATTTGCTTATACGCTCATTTTCTGTTTCATCGGTGACATCTTGATTAGTCGGTTTGATAGACTCAGGTTCATTCTCACTCCCCGTTGAAGAACCAAAGAAATCACTAAACAAATTCAACATCGAATTGGCCACATCATCAATGGGATTGTAAAAAATCCCACTCTCTGAACTATTACTATCTTGTCTTCCATCATTACCCTTATTTTCAATACCAACAACATTTTTGGCCTTCTTTTCATTTACTTCTTTTATTTTTAATTGATTACTATCATATTTCAATTTAAATTCATTTTCATCCTTTATAGTTAATTTATCTACAGTTAAATTAATAATAAAATCTGTAGCAGCTTGTAAACTACTTAAATAATATTCTTCTTCACCTTTTAAAAATTCAATAAATCTAAATCTTTCAATATATTTTATATTTGAAATTAAATTATTTATATCATTTTTCAATATTACAAAGATTAATAATGGAATAAAACTATCTGCACCTTCTTTATCCAATTTATGATGTTTTAAAAGACCAAATATAACTTTACAACAATTTAATATACAAACCATTTTATCTCTTGGTGATTTAAATTTATTAATTTTATTTAATTCTTGACCAGCTAAATTAATAAATTTTTCTAATTTGAAATTTTTATCATCATCTGTAATAATATCTAAATTATTTAATTCAATAAAATTAAATTCATTAATCTTATTCTTTAACATTAAATCATTAATTAAATCCAATTCATGTTCTTTATCTAATTTAATATCTTTAATGGTAACATTAATTAATGGTGAAAAACAACGTGAATATAATTTACCCATTATTAATTTTTCTAAACCTTCTTTTGCATTAAATAATTTATTTTCATTTAATGATTTAAATGGTTCATAAATTTTAAATTTATAAAATAAAAAAATTTTAAAATCATTAATTAATTTAATTTGCTCTTTTACTGACCATAATTCTTTTTGATTACAAAAATTATTTAAGAAAGATTTTGTATATTTAACTAATGGTGATGCTTGTGGTAATTTTAATTGTCTTATAAATAATTGAAAATCAAAATTATTTTCTAAACTTTCATTTTCATTTCCTTCTTTTGAAAGTTTAACATTTATAACTTCATTAACAGTTGAAGTTTTATCAGATTCATTAACAATTGAAGTTTTACCAGATTCATTAACAGATTTTATTTCATTTTGTTTCTCTATTTTTGAATTGTTTAATTCATTTAAAGGATCAAATTCTTTGAGAATATCATCTTTAGAAGTCATAACTGGGAAAAGGACTTTCTTTATCTTATTATTATATGTTTTATTCTTTACTGTGAAATTAAATAATTTATCAAACTTTGAATTTTAATTCTCTTCGCTTCACTTTCTTTGTTAAAAGGCCGACATATTCTTTCCAAAAAAATGACATATAAATTTAGAATATATAAAAAAAGAATCAAACGGTATAAAAAATCTAAACCATGTCAATGATAAATCAAAAATCACATTTCATGAATTTAAACATTCGATATATTTAGCAGCTTGTTCAAAATTAAATGCTAATAATAATGTAAATCCATTAAACATACACATTTTAGTAATTTCTGATAAAGATTCTTCCGAATTAACATCATCAATGACAAATATTAAAATATTATCATCATTCTTAGCTAAAGGGGACATTCTTCTCATAATATAATCAACATATAATTTATGATATGTTAAACTTAAAAATAAAACAGAACGATCTCTTATTAAATAATCATAATAAATTTTTTTACCACCTTGTGAAGAAGTATATTTCCAATTTGTATTTTTCAAATGATTTAATAATGGATTTTCTTTTTGAGTAGTATTGACAAAGATAGTTTTACCTTGTTTTGATCCAGTGAATTGAATTGGAAATTTTCTTTTATTTGAATCTTCATCATTTCTAGTTGTTGAAACTTGTCTTTGTTGATTAAATGCATTGATAACTTTACCATCTTTTGGTATAGTTGATTTTATTTCATTAGATTTATTTGAAATTTTTTTTTCAATTAAAGGTTTTTCATTTTCTAATTCACCTTTTTGTTCTCTTAATTTTTTAACACCAGCAAGAATACTTTGAAAGGATGTTGAATCAGTATTATTCATTATTAATGATATCTAGTTATAAATTTTCAAAATCGAATATCTTTAATGAAATTTAGTGAAAATAAATCATCAACTTTGCCGGATTTTGTTATAGTAAAATCAAGTGAAAAAAAAAACTGTAAATAGCTGAATGCAAGAAAACAGAGAAAATAATTAAAATGCATATTTACTAAATTATAAATATATGTGTTTACTTTCATATAATGAGTATAAAATAATTCGATTATTAAGACTTTTTTTTTGTGTTTTTGAAATTACTCATTCATTTAACAAAAAAATGGAAACATCTGGTAAAAAGTTAAAGATTATATTAGATTATTTTTCAATGAGTAGATATTTTTACATTTTTTAAAAAAATTCTCATTGTAACTAATTATAAAGGTGAGTTAAATAACGAATCTTGAATGACCTCCTTACATTCATTTACGGTTGAAAAGAGTTATTCATATTAACGATGAAATAACCTAGTTTAGAGAATTTACCATCAAATTTAAAGAATATTGTTTGTAATACTCATTTGATATGATAAACTTAAATTAATTGAAAAATATAACAAAGAAAAAAAAAATCTTATCTATTTTGAACAACGTTCTGATATTAATATATACACGTAAAAGAATTTATAAAAAAAAAAAATGATAACTCTTGAAATTTAAGATTATTTGATTTTGAGTTTATTTATTATTATTATTATCTTACTCAAGATAAAATGACAAACTCATTTAAATTAAGTAGAATTTTTCTCTTCATTTTTAACATTTTCAATTTGGTTTTGAATAGATTTATTTGTAACATTTTTATCATTTCGTGAACTATTCATATATAAAGTATAAATTAAACCACCAGTCATATATAAAGTACCACCAACTAATGATAAAACAGTTAAACGATGTAATGTATCAGTGACTCTAGTATACCATGCGTATCTTGCCATGTTTATTATGCTTAGTTATTTATGTGATTTTCTTTTTATGGATAAAGATAACAATTTTATTTTTTATTGTACCTTAATATTCTCATTAATTCTAAAATTCAGTTTGTCAAGGAGTTTTTTTTTTTTTTTTAAATTCTTTTGCAAGATGTTTAAAAACTAAAAAAGTTCCGTGCACCACATTGTAATAATACAAAACATAACAAAGACCTTCAATGGTCGTTATATACATAAATAAAACAAAATAAAAATTTTAAAAAAAAAAATTAGAATGGACCCTATATGCAGGTAAATTACGGGAAAATCATATAGTATAATCCATGAGCAAAATTTGTTACCTTTCTGAAATATCTTTTGTATAAAGGTTCTTCTTGTAATCCAAAGAAATATTTAGTTTGTTCTTTTGCTATCTTAATAAGATCAGATTTAGTTGATTTTGATTGTGGAACAAATCCAAAACTTTTTAAATAAGCATTTAAATCTTCAATTGACCAATTTTCAAATAAATCATTAACTTTACCATGTAAATCTTGTGCAAATGATCCAGCATCTTCATTTAATTGTTGTAAATTTTGTTTCATCTTATCATATATTTCAGAATCACTAACATCGTTAACTTTTCCCTTTGACCATTTAAACATTCTGGTATACCAAGGCTCGGTGAATTTATCCTTTATAGTTTTAATTGGTTTATTCTTAAAAGCTTTAACTAATTCAATTAATTTGGTCTTTGTTGTCTTTTCAGGATATTTAATGTTTCTAATATCTAAAAAATACTTTAATCTTTCAAGAGACCAATTATCAACATCAACTAAAAAAGTATCATTAATTACATCGGAAGATTTTGATTTTAAATTAATATAATTTTCATATAAATTATCCTTTGATTGTTCCCAAATATCTTTAATTTGTTCAGAAGTCTTACCAATAAAAGGTTTAGCATTTTCACTTAATTTTGATAAATACCATACCACGTCATCTTTTAAAAGAGCACTATTATCAGAAGCAGTCTTTACTAGATAATCACGTTTTTCACCAAGAGCATTCTCTAATTCTATTCCATGACTTATTAACCAATTTTTAATATCCATATCAGACCAAGTTTCAAATAAATCATTTTTAATCTCACCTGTTGATTCAAAGATTTGTTTATTTATTAAATTTAATGAATTCATTAAATCTAATCTTTTTTTTTCAACTTGTTCAGTTGTCTTGAAGATATTATTTCTTACCATTTTTAATAATTCATCTTTTTTAGCTCTTGTATCATAAGTGATATCATAATTTTCTAACCATTCAGAAAGATCTTCACTTGTCCAATAATCAAAATAAGATTTTGATGGATAGTAACCTGAATTTTTCAAATGTTTTGAAATGTTATCAAAATTTTCTTTAGCCTTTTCAATTAAAGTATCCTTTGAATCATTTTTATTAAAATTAATATTATGATTATTTAAGAAAGTCTTTAAAGAATCTATTGACCAAGTATCAAACAACCAATCTGAAACTTTTTGATCGTTAAAATTATTCGCTCCGATTGTATTTTTAATCCATGGATAAATGTCTTTTTCATTTGACCAAATTTTCCACCATGGTTTTGGTTGAGCGTACTGTGACCAAATATTGGAAGCACTTTTTTTCAGTTCATCAAAATTTTCAGGTAAATTTTGTAAATTTTCAGTGTTATCACTAATGAAATCATTAATATCTTGTCTTGACCAATCATCGAAATTGAATGATTTTTGATTTGCAGAACAAGCTACTGCGGTGGAAACGAAAACCCCACTTAAAAAAATATTTCCTAACTTCATTACTGTGAGTATTATTAAATTGAATAGGATTCAAGTATTCCTGAAAAGTGCAGTTCAGCCAAGGGGGGGAAAGTAGCAATTGTGACTATTTATATACTAAACCAAAACTTGTGGGGTGATTCTCAGGGCTGTTGGCGTCATAAAAACGGTTTAGGGGACGCAGAAAACGCTGCACAACCGGCCGACCCTTAAAGATGCGCTTCGTTTTCTTAATAAGGAATCTTTATTGCAGTGGCAGAAGCCCTAAGCCGCAGAAGCCCTGGGCTAGGGCAAACCCTGGTTAGGGCTTGCTAGGGCTTCTGCCAGGCCCGTTTTTCACAATTCAAGAAAAACTGAAATTTGGAAAAATAATGAAAACAAAAACGCCATTACCAAACAAAAAAATATTGTTAATGGATTTTTTTTTGCTAAATGCTTGAACTGTTATACAGTGAAAAAATCAAATACTATACATCTCCAAATAAAATATGAGTAATTCCCCCTCAGTTAAAGGTTTCAAATCTCATACTGGTACACCAAACCTAGCTACGATCCCCATGGAAAATGACGATCAAAATATTATTAATCACACTTTTGAATCAATAGTTCCTGTACCGATTTCCGTTCCAAGAAACCAATCAAATGGTATAATGGTAGGTATTGGAGCAAATCCAAAATCTTTACAATATTCTTTATCAAACTTAAACGTTTTCCAATCTTTACCAAACGAAACTATTCGTGGTACTGACGATTTAACCAGAATGAAAATGGCTCTATTAAGTGGTATTCCAAATGAAATTAAATGGTCTCTTAAGAAATATTTAGCTTATAGTAATAAAGCTCCCTATATAATTAGTTTAAAGAATTTACCTCAACTTTTACCAATTTTTAAAAAATTTATTATTAATATGAAACCTCTCATTGAATCCTTTAATAATCCATTAATAAATGATTTAAATGATTTACAAAATGGGTTAACTAGTTTATTAATCTTAAGAAATTTATCTCAAGATACTGAATCAATTCAAATTTTAATTAAAGATGAATCAATTAAAAAATTTTTATTATTCGTTATAATGAAATTTCAACTTGTATTCGATTCAAATTCAAATTGGCAAATTTATGAAACAAATTTATCTTATTTTAATGAATTAATTCATTATACTTTAGATTTAATTGAAGCAATTTCAACTTATTTAGCACCAGCAAAGAAAGATGATCTTTTCTTCAAGACTTTAGTTTCAATTTTAAATTTTACAAAAGATAGATATATGGTAATTTCAATATTAAGATCACTTTCACGTCTCTTAGTTAGATCAAAAGAAGATGAAGAAAGTGCAGCTGATAATCTTGATCAAATGACATTATCAAAAATTGTTTCATTTTTATTAATAGAAAATGATTCAGAATTAATCATAGCATCTTTTGATTTCCTTTATCAATATATCTTACCAGGTAATTCAAGAATTAATGAATTATTTAAAGATAATGAAAGAAGAAAAATTTTTAATTCAATTTTACCAAATTTATTAACTTATAATATTAAGATACCAAATTATTCAAGTTTGTCAAATCAAAAGATTAAATTAGTTAAACGTTTAAAACCAACTCCACCAAAAAATGTACCCGAATTAAATGATTCTCTTTTCAATGAATTATTAAAATTAAATGAACCACTAAGATCAACAACTTGGTTAAAATGTTGTTTTGAACCAATTGAAAATTCTGAATTCACACAAATTGCATTATGGAGATCTTATGAATCAAAATTTATAAAACCAATTCGTGATTCGGGAAGAAAATTATTACCAGCGGTAGAATTTATTAAAAATGTTTCAAATGCTTTTGAAGATGCAGCGGCAATGGTTATAACAGATCCAACAACGGGAAAGAAAAGATTCGTTATTAAAGGTATTCAACCAAGAATTAAAACTTTAACTTTAAAAGAATGTGATTTTTTTAAAGGTAAATTAAAATCAATTAAATTAAAATCAAATTTAATTGATGATGATATTATTAAACCTGTAAAACAAGAATCTTTAATAAAGATTCAATTTCCAAAACAATTATCTGATGTTTCAAAAGTTGTTTCAACTTTTTTATGTTTAATTTCAAATGATGATAAAGGTCTTGGTCAAAAAATTTGTCAAAATATTAAACCAATTATTTTACATAAATTAGCTGATATACCACCATTAAATTCTGCATTATCAGAATTTATGGATAATACACCAAATATATGAAGATAATTATTATTTTAAATAGATATATAATTAAAAAATCAATTTTTTTTTTCAAAAAAAAAAAAGGACTTTTTGTCTTTAATTTAATATTTTTATGATTTTTATTAAAAAAAGGGCAATATGTGTAAAAATTACTTTAAAATTGTTTATTAATATAAAAATTTTGTTTATTTAAAATACAAAAACTTGATCATCACCAGTAGAATTTGTAATATTATAATTCCAACCTAATTCTTTTGCAAAACCAAGAATCATCTTTTCCATTAATTCAGGTCCACAAATTATTAATCTATTTTCATCAGAATATGGTTGTAAATATTTTTGCATTTGTTCTTTTGTAACAAATCCAATTTCACCATTCCAATTTTCATTTGGATAACGTAAAGTATAATGAACTTTAAAATTTGGATATTTTTCCATCATTTCATCTAATTCATCTTTTAATAAAATATCATTTTCAGTATCATTAGCATAAATTAATGAAACTTTAGTCATATCTTCTGGAATTGTAATAACTTCATTTAAAATTTGTAAAGCTGGTGTAATACCAGATCCACCAACAATAATACTTAAATATTTTGATGAATTTGGTTCATAATTAAAAGTACCGATGGGACCCATAAAATCAATCATTACACCTGGTTTTAAACTTGCAAAAAATTTTGAAACTTTACCATCTGGATAAGATTTTATAAGTAAATCAAGATAACCATTTTCAATATTTGAACTAATTGGATTATAATATCTAATTTCATCTTTATCATCAATTTTAACTTTAACAGCAATATGATGACCAGCTGGAATCTTTAAATTTTCTAATCTTGTCTTTAATTTAAAACGATAAATTGCAGAATTTTTGGAGATTAATGTTTGATCAATTAATTCTAATGGTGACCATTTATCAGAGAATAATGATTGTTTACGATTGTAAGCTCTAAAAGCTCTTAAACCTAAAAGACCAATAAATAAAAGACAACCCCATAAATATTTAACTTCACCAGACATATATGATATAATACCAATACCTAGGAAAAATAAAATTGTTGGAATAACAATACCATGTAATGGTTCATTTAAAATATTTGGTTGATCATCACGATCAACTATATCACCTACAGTTTCAGCCATTTTTATAGATATGAGATTAAAAATTAATGAATAATTGAGAGAGAGAAAAAAAAAAAAAAAGACTTTCTGAGTTCAAATTACTATCTTTATCTTATTAATAAATTCGAAATTTTTCAGTTTCCATTTTCTCACCAAATTTTGGTTTGTTTTCATGCCGATGACTTTTAGAAGAACAACGAAGAAGAAAAAATTAAAGAAAAATAAAAAGACGAGGGAATTTTGAACAAAGATTATTAATTTATTATTTTTGTGAAATATTTTATATGTTCTAAAACACAAAAATATATTTGATGTATTCTCTATTACATTTCGTGTATTCTGGAACTATAGTTTTCATTTCCATTATATATGTATTTACTTAAGAATTCTTATCGTGTATATAGTTATAACACATGAAGAAAACATAAAGATCAATTCAACGATCTTTAATTCAATTATCTTTATAATGGTAAAGATGTTTTATTGCATGCCTAGCAAACTAGTCCGTATTGGTTCTTCAATGCAATTGATAAGACGTTAATGTTGTATCACTATAGTACGTTGTCACTAAATCAATCGAAGTAATGCGTTGCTATTTCCGATTTTTGCTTAGTATATACTGATGATACATTACTTGACTATTCGAAACTATTTTTGAAGTTTTTGAAAGAACAATCAAAACGTTCTAAAATTTTTACTGTACATACGATGGCTAGGTCAGGCTACATAATAAATCACAGTATTCTATAATTCTCATAGTATTTCTATAATAATCACATATATTTCCATTGGACAACAAGTAGTAGTAAATATGTTTGATTGTGTTGAAGATTAACGGTTAAAAGATAACAATGTTATAGTGAACAAAAACTTTCTTAAAATCTTCGAGCACCATATTCAGAATAAGTTTAATGTAGTAAAATTTTTCATTATGTTAAAACGTGTAAAGATATATCTAACGATTTTACTTCTGTGATAATCAATTGTATGAATAAGACGAAGCAACAGAGTAATTTTAATCTTGATTATACCATTTTATGTTTTTTTTCTCTTCATGTCTTATAAAAAAAAATATATATATTTGAATTGAAGATAAGTAAATAAATCGTCATCAAAAATGTTCTCATTGCAAAACATGAGCTTCTTCTTCTACGTTTAGCTCCCCTTTTTAAGTTTCTTATATTAATAAATATGTAGACTAATTCGATACCTTTTGACAATCACCCTAAACAACCAATTACATAGGGAAATATTATCGATGACGAATTCTATGGTTGGTTTACTAATTTACAATTTGTGATAAATCTATATACGTATATATATCGATATATTGAAAGGCTAGTACATTTGATTAATTATTTTTTAGTTTCTTTTTCTTATGGATTTATTAATATTTGTCAATTAGAATTCTTCATCAGCAAATGAATCAGATCCAATTTCAATGTAATCTCTTTCTAATGCAGCTAAATCTTCTCTTGCTTCAGTAAATTCACCTTCTTCCATACCTTCACCAACATACCAATGAACGAATGCACGTTTAGCATACATAACATCAAATTTAGAATCAATTCTTTTCCATGCATCAACGATTGCAGTAGTGTTAGATAACATACATACTGCTCTATTGACAGCAGCTAATTGTGAAGATGGAATTACAGTTGGTGGTTCATAACAAATACCAATTTTAAACCCAGTTGGAGACCAATCAACCATTTGAACTGTTCTCTTATCCTTCACTTGAGCAACAGCAGCTTGAACATCTCTAGTAACAACATCACCTCTATATAATAAACATGAAGCCATATATTTACCTGATGCTGGATTACATTTAACCATTTGATTTCCTGGTTCAAAACATGAATTAGTAATTTCTGCTACAGAATTCATTTCATGATGAATTTTATTCTTTGATGAAATTGGTGAATATGAAACTAATGGGAAATGAATTCTTGGATAAGGAACTAAATTTGTTTGAAATTCATTTAAATCAACATTTAATGAACCATCAAATCTTAATGATGCTGTTACTGAGGAAGTAACTTGAGCAATTAAATTATTTAAATTTTGAAAAGATGGTCTTGCAATATTTAAATTTTTTTTACAAATATCAAAGATTGCTTCATTATCAACTAAAAATGTACAATCAGAATGTTCTAATGTAGCATGTGTTGTTAATACAGTATTATATGGTTCAACTACTGAAGTTGAAACTTGTGGAGCTGGATAGACAGCAAATTCTAATTTTGATTTTTTACCATAAGTTTCTGATATTTCTTTTAATAATAAAGAACCTAAACCTGAACCTGTACCACCACCAAGAGAATGAGTAAACATAAAACCTTGTAAACCATCACATTGATCAGCCATTCTTCTAATTCTATCAGAGATACTATCTAACATTGAACTACCAACGGTATAATAACCTCTTGCAAAATTATTTGAAGCATCTTCTTTACCACTAATTAATTGTTCTGGATGGAAAAGATCTTTATAATCACCAGTACGAATTTCATCAATAACATTTGGTTCTAAATCAACAAATACAGCTCTTGGAACATATTTACCTGCACCAGTTTCATAAAAAAAAGTTGAAAAACCTTGTTCACCACCTTTTGGTCTATTTAAACCTTCTTGTAAATAACCATCAGGATTAATACCATGTTCTAAAGAATATAATTCCCAACAGGCATTACCAATTTGACAACCAGCTTGACCAACTATAATGTAAGAAATAAAATCATTTTCAAAAAATTTGGATAAAAATGATTAATTTATATTTGTTAGTAAAAACAATTCATTTTGAAGAAAAGGAAAGAGATAAGATTCATTTATTAATAATTGAAATTGATATTTTTCAATTAGAATAAAATTCACATACCATGTATATTAATAACTTCTCTCATTTATATTTAAAAAAGAAAAAACGGGAGTACGTATCTTATGATGTTGTTTAACTAACTATTTCCTATAATAAAATTGTTATTATTTTTAAAATTTTAATTTGTTATTAAATAAATCTTTCAAGAATCGAAAATTACTGTTTTTGGTCTTGAAATTGAAAATGTAAACACGCGTGAAATTCTTGCCCGGGTAACACCTATTTGACAAATTTTTCATAATAATAACATTTTATAAGGGAAATAATGATATATTGAAATAAATTTAATTAGAAAAAAAAAACATGAGTTATTAGGAGAATCAATTTATTGAATATATGTATATAAAGGAATTTTGGCTTTTTATGCAATAACGAAAATTATTGGAAAATGAAAAATTATAAATATTTATAAAAGGTTAAAAAAAAAAATGTGCGTATTAAAATCACTAAATCTATAATCAAGGAAAGAAAACTATTATAGTATATCAAAAAACTGATATTATTATATTTTATCGTTATTATTGTGTAAGAATGACACTAGAAATATCATGAAGTTTAAACTTCAACTTCACGACTTTCTGAGCTAGAAACATTAACATTAACTCTGCCAGCAGCGTAACTTGATGGATCAACTTCATCATGATATTTTTCAGAAATTTCTTCTAAAGTCATTCTCTTAGTTTCTGGAACTAATAAAGTTAAGAAGATACCACATAACATGAATAAAGCGAAAATTTCCATAACATGAGGTAACCAACAATTCTTGGCTTTACCATCTTTAGCACAGTTATGATCAATTAAAGTACCTAAAGCAGTTTGAGCAATAATGGCACCAACTTTACCTGAAGCAGCAGAAATACCATGAGCAGTTGATCTATATCTAGTTGGGAAAATTTCACCTGGTGTAATGAAAGTAGTAACATTTGGACCGAAATTTTGGAAAAATTGACAAACAACGTATAAACCTAATAAACCTTTATCACCTAAACGATGATAACCGAAACCCATAGCACAGAATAAAATAGTTAAAATAATGAAACCACCTAATTGAATTGGTTTTCTACCAATAATATCAATAGTGAAAACAGAGAACCAATAACCTGGTAAAGAACCTGCACAAATTAAAATTAAATTACCGACACAAGAATCGTATAATTTTTTGTAAACGTTATGAGAACCAGCATAACCAATTGTTTGTAAAATAACAGCAGTATTTAAAGAAATACCATAGAAAGCAACATCTAACATAAACCATGAACCAGCAGTACCTAATAAAATTTTACCATATTTCCATTGACCGAAATGATGAATAAAATCTTTGAAAGAAGCTTTTGGTGGACCATTATCTTCAACATCGGCAGCTTCAACATCATATTGTGGATGACTAACAGTTGATTGATTACTCTTTAAATCTGGAGTGACATTAATCTTTTGAATTTGACTTAATTCCATTTCTTCAGCGGCTTTAACATCTAAAGCATATCTTGGTGATTCTGGAATGGTTAATCTGTAGTAAAGGGCAACAATACCTGGAACAGCACCAAAACCAACTAAGATTCTCCACATTTGATCACAGGCTTTTTGACATCTAGCATCACATTCTTTACCAGTGTTAGCATGTTCAATTTCACCTTTGTAAGCAGCGACAATGATTAAAGCAATGATACCACCAGAAATTTGACCCCAAGCTTGGTTTGCGAAAACTGCACCCATGATAGCACCTCTCCATTTTGTTGTTGCGAATTCAGAAGTAATAATGGAAGATAATGGATAATCACCACCGATACCAATACCCATAATAACTCTGTAAAAAGTTAAGACGGCAACGAAATTAACAGCAGGAGAATGACCTAAAGTACATTGTAAGATAGCGGAAGCGATGACGACGATTAATTCAGAACCATAAATTTTTTTACGACCGAAGATATCAGCAGCTGTACCAAAACCAATTTGACCAATAACAGTACCAACAGAAGTAGAAACTTTTAATAAAGTTGTTGTTGATGCTGGCATATCACCTTGCCAAAAGACATAAGACATCATTGCGATACCTAAATTAATGGCAAAGATATCATAAGAATCTGTTAAGAAACCTACACCTGCGACTAAAATTGTACGAACTTGTAACCAACCGAAATGAACTTCATCAATTTTTTCTAAAGCTAATCTTCTTCTTTCTAAAGGATCGTCGATATGAGCGAATTCACTTAAATAATTATGAAAAGCTGCATTACCACCATTAGTAACGTAATCCTTTGGTTCATTATTTTTATTATTTGATTGTTGATTATTTGAATTACCTTGTAATTCAATTTTTTCGTTTGAAAGACTCATATTAATATTATTATTATTTGTGTCTATTTTATTTGAACAATTAAAGAATATTTTCAGATAGTTTGTTTGTTGATTTTTTATAAATAAAGAAAAGAAAAGAATAATGAATAGAAATAAGGATAGATTAATAATAATAATATAATATTTCAAGATTTATATATGATATATTTTTACAGAAAGAATTTTTTAAAATTCAAAGCAAATGAAATAAATTGATTCTGATCGTGTAAAAAAGGGCTACAAAGGAACAGTCATTACTAGAGTTAACTAACCTTATTCTTTTTTTTTTTCTCCTGCTAATTACTGCAATCATTTCTTAGATAAATGCAATGATAATTTGAAGTTGATTATTTAATAATTAATATTGAAACGGTAACGCACGTGGAGGTTGCATTTGTTAAAAATTTTTCACTAAATGCTTCGGGTGCCCTTGGCCGAAGAGCCAAAAATGTAGTGTTTGAGTCTGGCATGCCCTGGCCACCGCGGCCACTGGGAGGGGTTGTTTTGTGTGGCAAGCAGGCATTGGCCCTAGGGCTGCTCGGGCTGTTTGCGACGATTGTTCGGTCGTTTTTTGCTGTGGACGGTGCGGACGACGCGGGCCAACCCTAGAACGCGAGCGGGATGAGCCCTGGCGGCGGAAACGGGGCGTCGAACGGCGATAGGCCCACGTGCGCGTATCTTGCCTGCAGCTGTCCGCACGTGGAGCACGAATCTGTGCGGTGCCTTCTGGGGCAACGTGGGTGTGACGTTGCAAAACTTTGTTACAAACAAATGAAAAGCCCATACAGAAACGAAGCGGCGCTTCGGAGTTGCCATTCAAATAACCGTAATGGCAATGGCAAATTTTAGAAGTGGTTAACACTACCACGATGTGGTCAGTAGATCAATTACGACTCGATGAGCATGTTGCACCATTAAAGGAAGCAAGGAAACCATGTCTCAAGATTTCTTTGCTTCTACGTTCCCACGAGCCTGTAGCCGCCCATCTGCTGCTTCAAAGATCTGATAAACTTTCTTACAAAAAGGAAAGAATCGATCATTTTACTACCAATTTCAAGATCGTGGAAGCATTCACTAAATCTATTCAACGCTTCTTACACGTTTTGTTGCCTTGCTTAAACATCAAATGTGCAACAGAGTCACTCAACTCTTTCTTTGCCGAAACAGTGTCTAATGACTTATGATTTACCACGTGTAAGAAAGTAAAATAAAAAAAATGACATGAAATGCTTTTTATACATTTGCTGCATACTGCAATTTGAAATCGTAATTTCCCCAATAATTTTATATCGGTTTCCCATAAGGCAAAAAACTTTATAATTTAATACCATTGAAAAAAGAAACATTTCCTTTAATTAGATCGATCATTATTATTCTTTATTTTATTAAAAAAGCGTTACCCTCTCGTTTTCGTTTTGTTTTTTTTTCTAAAAAACTTCAATATTTTTCATCACATGATGAAAAATAATTTTGATTTAATTTGAAAATGATAACTGCTACAATTATACGCATATAATAATACCATAATAATAAAAAAGGGATAATACTAATAAAACTATAGCTCTATCAAGAAATGTCGTCAATAAATAATAGAAAAAAATTATTGTTAATGGGTCGTTCAGGTTCAGGTAAATCATCAATGAGATCAATTATTTTCTCAAATTATTCAGCTTTTGATACAAGAAAATTAGGTGCTACAATTGATGTTGAACATTCACATTTAAGATTTTTAGGTAATATGACTTTAAATCTTTGGGATTGTGGTGGTCAAGATATTTTTATGGAAAATTATTTTACAAAACAAAAAGATCATATCTTTCAAATGGTTCAAGTCTTAATTCATGTCTTTGATGTTGAATCACAAGAAGTCATTAAAGATATTGAAATCTTTATGAGATCATTAAAACAATTGAAAAAATATTCACCAAATGCAAAAATTTTTATACTTTTACATAAGATGGATTTAGTTCAATTAGATAAAAGAGATGAATTATTTCAAATTATGATGAATAAATTAAAGATTGCAGCAAAAGAATATGGTTTTTCAAATATTATTGGATTTTCAACATCAATTTGGGATGAAAGTTTATATAAAGCTTGGTCAAATATAGTTTGTTCATTAATACCAAATATGATTAATTATCAATTAAATTTAATTAAATTTAAAGAAATTTTAAATGCTTATGAAATTATTTTATTTGAAAAGACAACTTTTTTAGTCATTTGTTCAAGTAATAATAATGAAAATAATCAAAATAATAATAATACTTTAACCATTGATCCAAAGAGATTTGAAAAAATTTCAAATATAATGAAAAATTTTAAACAAAGTTGTACAAAATTGAAAAGTGATTTCAAGACTTTAATATTAAATGATACAATTTATGTTAGTGATATTTCATCAAATATGGTTTGTTTTATTGTTTTAAATAATTCAAATCAATCACAAAATTTAATAATAGAAAATATTAAAAAAGCCAAACAATCATTTCAATAATATTGAAAAAAAAAAAAAAAGAAAGCATATAATGAATATCTTCAATAAAATGAAATAAATAAATAAATAATTAATTAATTAATTACAAATAAATAATCTATGTATAGGTTCCTCTTCGTTAATCATTAAAATTGTTTGAAAAAATCTCTTCTAAAGAAAGTTAATTTAATCCAATCCATACAAACTTTAAATCTGGTTCTTGCTGATAATAACATACTTAAATAAACAATTCTCCAAATATAGAATGTGAAAAAACCACCACCTGTATAAAGATTTTTTTTCTTATAACAAATATGTGCAATGGCTTTTTCAGAACCTAAATAAGCTAAAGCACCTAAATTATTATAATTGAATGGTTTAAATTTATTTTCTTCAAATAATAAATCAATTTTATTTTCTCTTTTACTTAATTTTTCATGAAAATCTTTAATTTGTGACATCTTAACAAAATTTTTAGCTAAATATTCAGCTTGTTGATGTGCAACTTGTGCAGTTGGTGGTAACCCAATAAAAGCATTATCACCAATGGCAAAAATATTTTTTGAACCTTTAACTAAAAGAAATGGATTTATAGTTAATGCTCTTGTGGATAAATTTTGTTCAGGAATTTTTTTAAATAAATCTGTTATCACTGATCTACATTTATTACCTGTTGCCCAAATTAATGTACCATATGGAATCTTTTCTTCATTAATGGTACCATCAATATTTTTAGTCTTTGCCATTAGATGATTAGGTTCAACATTTGATACAGCGGTTCTTAAATGTAATTTAATTGATGAATCTTCTAAAACTTTTTGTGCATAAGATGATAATTTTTTATCAAACATATTTAAAACAATTGGTAATGCTTCAACTAAATGAATCTTAACTTCAGAAGCTAACATTGGTGCAAATTTTTTCAATTCTTGTGTTACATAATCTTGTAATTCACCAGCTGCTTCGACACCAGTTGGACCACCACCTACAACGACTATAGTTAGTAATCTTTTTCTTTCTGGATCACCAATTGGTAAAAAATTTGCTTTTTGAAAATTTGAAACAATTCTTTGTCTAATTTCAAAAGAATGTTCAATTTCTTTTAAAAAATTACCATATTTATCAACACCAGGAATATTAAAAGTATTTGGTTCAGCACCAACAGCAGAAATTAAATAATCATATTTTAATTCAAATTGATTATTTAATTTAATTTCATTTAAATTATCTTTGATTGTACTTGTCTTTCTTGATAATAATTGATTTATATCATTAATTGAAGAGACAGAAACTGTATTTTTTTCCGGGTTAATAGAGGTTGCTTTTGCTTCATAATAAGTCACATTACCTTTTTTCTTTAAAGCAAAATTAACTACAGGTTCAACGATTGATTTTTCATCAACTGTACCAACGGGAGTTGATGGTAAAAGTGGTGTGAAAAGAAAATAAGATCTTGGAGAAACAATGGAAACGTTATATTTAGTGGTATCGATATGTTTTAAAAATGAAATAGCACCCCAACCTGAACCTAATATGACAACGTTTGGTTTATTATCATAATTACAATTAATTATAGTTTCAGTCTTAAAAGATGTTGGACCTGTACCTTTTTGTTTAACTTTTGAAATTTGAGGTTCATTTTTTTCATTTTTTGTTGTACTTGAAATATTAGCTGTTGTTGTGGTAGTAGTTGTTGTAGTAGTAGTTGCAAATCTAACTAATTGTCTTGATGCAATTATTGTTGGTTTTGAAGTCTTATAAAATGTTGACAACATTGTGAAATTGTTTTATTTTTTTAGATTATGCGATATATTTACAAATAAAATAGAGAAATACGGATGGAAATACTAATATATTCTTGAAGATATATATTTTTAAGTTTTAATTTTATATTGGAATATTAAAGAAACAGAGTTGTATATAGTACACGAAACCTGTAAATTTTTTTTTAAAAAAAGAGAAATATCAGTGTAAATAAAATGTAATATAATAACTATCAATAGCGACAAAGCAAATAACGGTTTTCAACTCAGATCGTGTAGGATGTTGTTCTTTTATATACAGAGATTTGCAATAGTCGAGTTTATTGTGTGTGACTGCCCCCTGGTTTCTGACCAATGAAATCTCGGTGTTCTCGGCGGTGTTCTCGGCATTGCCGGATCGGGAAATCCGCGTTTTCCGGGGTTTCGTCGCACGTGATGCGATTCGTGCGGCGCGACGTGAAGAAAAAGCGGATTTCATCTTTTTGCCTCTTTGGGAAATTGTAAACAACGAAACTGCAACAAACGACACAAACCATCTGCTTAAAAATAGCCAATGGTTACAAATCGGTTGGTTCACTCTGTATATCAACCACCACGCCCACCAACATCTATGGATCCTTCAAAAGCTGTCAAGACTTCTCATAGAAGAAGTTTATCAAACAAATCGTCAATCAATAATGTTTATTCACAAAATGATCAAATCTTATATAATAATTCAAATGAAAATGACATGAATTATCAATTTTACAATAAGACAAAAACTCCCTACATGAATCAGTACGATAGATATAATAACAGACAAAGGTATGCTAGTACCCAGCAACCACAACAATACCTCTATCCGTACCAGTATCACTACCAATATCAACCTATACAATATCAATATACTAATATACCACAATATAAATATCAAAATCAAAATAATTTTAATAATAAAGTAAAATCAAGACAAACTAATCGTAATATTAATTTACGTCAAAATGTTAATAATAATAATAATAACAAATTAAAGGAAATTAATGATAGTTCAGAAATTGATAATGATAACATATCCACGGATTATTTTGAAAATTATTTTAAAAATCAATCTTTAATTAATTCAAATGAATTAGAAACAAATAATAAATTAATTATTAATAAGATTTCTAAAAATTTACCAAATCAAAATCAAAATAATAATATTTATAAATTGAAAAATCCATTATTATCAAATAATAATGAAAGATCATCATTATCACCTTTACAAAAAATTATTGACAAAAATAATGAATTAATTAATAATAAACAATCATTATGCTTAAATGGTGATAACAATTTTAAAGTTAATTCGTTAAATGAATTTTCAATTAAATTATTTAATTCATTCTTAATTTACAAAGATAAAAGTAAAAATAATAAATTTCGTAATATTATTAATAATATACCAATAAATAACTTAAATGATAATAGTTTTGATTTAAGTTTCGATGGGAAAGCAATGGATCGTAGTGATATCTTTAGAATGGTTGATTCTTTTAGTATTGCTTTATCTGATGATGATATCTTAAATCAAACAAACAATAATAATTCAATTTATAATATATCACGTAATAATTTAAGTCATAGTAGAATTGTTAATAGTAGTAGATATAAAGATTATGATAGTAGTGATTTTACCAATAATTCAAATATTGATATTACTAATGATGATAATGATGAAAAAGAATTAATTTATATTTCAAAACATTCAAAAAATATTTTACCTGAAGAAATTAAAAGTTTATAAAATTTATAATCTTACAGAAAAAGAAAAAAAATTTTATAGTAATAAAAAGCATTTGCATTAGTTAATTAATTATAAAACAAAATATATATATATAATATGATGTAGATGTTTCCCCCTCTATATTTACATGATTTGAAGTACCATTTACCAATTTTATAAAAATGTACGTTGTCTCTCCTCAACAATATAACCAGGATTAGATTTTCTTAATTCCTTTTGTTGAAATTTACTTAATTTTTTATCAGTTAATTCAAGATTAATTAATTCTTTAATTCTTAATAATGAACCTGCCATTGCGGGACTAACAGGCTTATAAATAATGGAACCTCTTTTACCAAATCCTAAAGATTTAACAACATTTCTTGTATTTTTAGGTAATCCAATAACCGACTTAATTAATGTAGCTTTATAATACACCATATTAATTTATTATATTATACTTGTTTGCAAGTGTTTCAATATTTGATGGTTTCAAATTCACATTGGAAATCGTTCTGAAATTTTTTTTTTCTCTTGTTTTTACTTGTCCGAATGATCTCCCGTTATTTTGTCCCTTGTACGCCCCTAACATAAAAACTATATAAACTCAAGCCTTTATAATTGTGAGGATATTTTAAACCATTCAATATTAATAACAAGATTTTATCAAATGTAATTTATTATAGTCTCATATAATGAATTTAAATAATTTAAATGGTGTTGCACCAAAACATATTAAATTGAAAAGATCACAAATTACACCTGAATTCATTGAAAAGATTCATAATTTACGTACTTTAAATAAAAATGAAAAAAAATTAATTCCTGATTTAAAACATACTTTTATTGAGAGATCGATGTTAACAATTCCAATTGATGATGATTTAAATTTTGATAAATCTTTAAATTTAAAAATTATGACTTATAACATTTTAGCACAAAATTTAATTAGAAGAGAAATTTTCCCAGAGAGTCATGAAGCAATTAAATGGAATCATAGATCAATTGTCTTATTAAATGAAATTAAATTTTACAATTGTGATATTTTATGTTTACAAGAAGTTGATTTTTTAAAATGGAATAATTTTTGGTGTAAAAATTTAAATAATCTTGGTTATTCAGGTGAATTTTATTCAGGACCAAAAATTAATAAAAAAGTTCATGGTGTTGCTATCTTTTGGAAAAATGATAAATTTAACTATGAAAATAAAAAATTAGAAATTAACCTTGATGATTTTGAAATTGGTGAAGGTTTAATTGATAAACCAATTAAAAGTATGACAAAGACCAAAAATGTTTGTTTAATGTTAGCTTTAAATTTTAAACAAAATTTTTCTTCAAATAGAAAAGGTATTATTATAGGTACAACTCATTTATTTTGGCACCCTTTTGGTACTTTTGAAAGAACAAGACAATTAAGTATTATAATGAAACAATATGATATCTTCAAATCAAGATTAAATTTCGAAACAAACAAATCAAGTAATAATAGTAATAATTGGGTATCATTTTTAACAGGTGATTTCAATTCTCAACCATGTGATGCACCGTATGCTTCAATAACATCAAAACCAATTCAATTAACAAATGAAGAACGAGCAGTTATAGAATGTAGTACTTCTTATACTTTTTCAAAGAGAAGAAATGGTATTGATGAAGATGAAGATGAAGATGTATCCTATGATGATGAAAATCATTTACAACCAAAAGATCCTCGGCCTAAAACATATTCTGCAACATTACAAGAAACCAAACTTGTTAATGATTTAATAAAAATTCATAATTCAATTCCATTGAAAGCAATATCTCTGTATGGTTTAATGTATGAAACAGTTAATCCAGCAAATATTAATGACGATATAAAATTTCACTATGAACCTCAACTTTCACATAAATCACTTCAATGGTGGGGTTTATTAGATTATATTTTTTTATTAACAGAATATGATAGTGAAGATCAAAATATTTCTATTGATAGGGAAATTTTTAGAAAAAATTTACAAATTTCTAATGGAATTAAAATTAATAAACTTTTAAGAATGCCAAGAAATGATGAATTACCAAATCATGTTCAACCACATGAAAAAGAATTTCCAAGTGATCATCTTTCAATGATTTGTGAAGTAGAAATAAAATTATAATAAACTGAATTTTATAATGACCAAAAATAAAAAAAAATATTATCTAATCTCCCGGGGGCGAGTCGAACGCCCGATCTCAAGATTACTTTGTTAAACACATTACAGTCTTGCGCCTTAAACCAACTTGGCTACCGAGAGAAGATTTTATGATTTTGTAAAAAACGCCTGATCTTCAAATTCACTAATTTTTTTCTAACATTTTTCTGTGTAAAATCCGATATAAATGTGTCAAGGGTACACATTACGATGTTAAAATGTTTGATACCGTACAAGAAAATGTCTACACCACCTTTCAACAAATTTTAGATATATAAATGGACTCATATGTATTAAATGCAAACATTAGATATTATTCAAGAATATCAATTGATTAATAGCTTGTAATAATCTGAACATTTAAATTAGAGTACTTTATTACATATGGATAAAATCCAACATCAATTTTATTCAAGGAATATGTATTTGGAAATGACTATTTTAAGTAAATTAAATTTACCTTTGGATATTAAGATGTTTAGGTACAAAAGAAGAATATAAAAGAAAAAGATTAAATAATTTTTATGAATTAAAATTTATCATAAATAAAAAACAGAAGAGGAATATTTTTAAAAGTAATTTACCATAGTAGTTTTATCTAAGAAAATAGTAGATGTTAATAGGATAATGTATTAGGATTAAGTCAGTCATTAAAATTTTAACTTATTGAAGAAACTCAGATCAATCATTATGGGGTTTTTCTTTCGTTAATATTATTTAATTTCCCATTTATTGATTAAATCATTTGAAATATTTGATTTTCTTTTCTTAAAAAATTCAGAAATTTAAAGAAACGGTTGTGAACTTCAAGAATGATATGAAATTCAAATAGCTGAGTTAATTGTTATAAATTTTTCTATTAAGTTGTACTATTTCCGTAGTTAAGACTAATATTTTATCTTAGTACAATAACTATTTATACCTTAAATATTTATAAAATCTATCACATTGTTTTTTCTGTAATTGTTTCTTAAATTTTATAGTATATCGTTTATTTCATATTATCAAGAAATTTAAATGTTTGAGATTGTCATCCTTGTCTTTTGTTTTTGCTAAGCAAATTATCCACTCATTGTTTATTTTTTATTTAATATTTTGTTTGAAATTTCAAGCTTTCTCACGCGTAAACAAATAATTTAAAGTTTAACCATACGGTGTTTCAGAATAGAACAATCCATCAAAGATAAAAATAAACAAATGTATATCAAGTATATACGTTTCTTGCCAAGGTCATATTGGTTTTCTAATACTTCTGTAAATTCTCTATATTGTCAATTGCATAAACATATGTACAGTCTGTGCATAACAGGATTTCCGTCGCAATGACGCAAATTGAAAGATGCGGTTGCCGTGTACGAAACTGTCACTGTGAGTTGAGCTGGCCACTCTTGCACACTCCAGGACCCCTTTGAGCCACGCAAGATCTGACTGACGTTCTGTTCCACTTGAAACTTTCTGCATTCTTTGTGATTTTTCAACACTTCTGTCGCTTTTTCTTCGGAAAAGTTGGCGCACCAAAACAGAACAAAACAAAACAAAGTTAAAAATAAATTTCCCTTATGGCGGGTTTCAATTTCTTACTACCTTTTTACTTTTCTAAATATAAAAAAAATAAATACAACAAAAACTTTTTATTAAGGTTTCTTTCTAGTTATTTTATATATATTTGTAAGTGAAATACGTTAAGAATTGATACGGGACCAAAAAGTCACTCTTTAATAATCAATTTCCATTCTTTTTTCATCGTGTTATAATGGGCCCTTGTTCGAGGAAAAATAGTTACTATTCACAGTATAAACAACAAAACTTTGTTATACCGAATCAATATCCTACCGAAATAGATCCTATGATTGTTTACCATCCATCTGATCAATTTGCTCCACAATACGTTCCAAATCAACAACCTTATTACCAGAATATTGCAATTCAAAATGCACCACCAACCCCTTTCGACACAGCATACGGAGCAACTTTATTACCTTCTCATTTATTAATGGGTTCCCCGTATGTTTCATCTCCAAATATCAATCCTCAACAATATTTTTTCAGACAATATAGTACTACTTCAAATAGAGGTTTAAATTCAAGACAAAGTTTTTCAAAATTTAATAATAATTATAATTATAATGAATCAAAAGATTTTGAATCTCCAATTTTATCTGATTCAAATAATAATTCTTTCTCTTCAAATCATAATTTAAGTAAAATTAATGAAAATGATAATTTTATAAATCCAAAATTTAATGAACCATTTACTATTTCTTACAAAATTTTACCAAAAGGTGATGACGCTTTTAGAACAAGATCATTGCTATTTGAAAATGTTGATGATTCAATAGATATTAATTCTTTTATTTTTAAATTCGTTAAATCTATTTCCATCGAAAGTATTTATATCTCTGAAAAAAATAATGAAACTAAAACTTATAATATTCTTTTAAGTTTTTTATCACGTCAAATTTGTTTAAATTTTTATAATACTGTCTTACAAGGTTTAAAAGAATTTAAAAAACAATTAAAATCTGAATCATTAACTTTAAGTTTTATTTCATTAAATTATATTCATAATAAAGATGAAATTAAATTTAATAATAATAACTTTATTACAAACGATTCAACTAGATCAATTTTAATTGGATTTGATAAAAATATAACAAAAGATATTTTATTTAATGAAAAATTAGATTTTTTAAAAATTGAAAATGGTAATTTAAGATATATTCTTCAATCAATTAATTTAATTAATACAAATAATAAATCAAAAATTTTTAATAATAATTATTCAATTTTAACTTTTTTAAATATTTCAATGGCAATTGAAATTATTAATTATTTAAAATTGAATAAAGAAAAATTTGGTATTTTAAATTGTCATTTTGTTAACATTTTATCTTCTAATGACAATTTAATCCAATTAAATGATGATAATGAAAGTAATAATAATATTGAAGAAAATCATGATAATTTTAATTTAAATAATAACATCGAATCAAGAAATTCTTCAATTTCAATTGATTTAAATAATAATAATCTTTTTGAAAAAGTTAATTCAAAAATTATTAAATTAAATATTGATATTAAAAGTTATCCAAAACCAATCTTTGAAGAATTTGATGATCATTTAAAAAATATTAAATTAGCTGTATCAAATGAAATCGAACCAATTATTGGTACCCCAAGACCACAAGAAATTTATCTTAATGATTCAATGACAATTTCAACTTTATCTCCATCTTTTGGCCCAATAGATTTAAAAAATACTGAAAGACCAGGTTTCCAATCTTCAATGGTTTCAAGAAATAGAAGTTTTATACCAAAACCACCACCAACTATTGGTATACCATCAAATTTTTATATCGATCAACCACCATTTAAATCAAATAATAGTAAAAATAATAATAATCATAATAATCCAATTATTGATTCTATAGAAAATCAAATTTCAACTTCTGCAAAAGTTGCCGCTGCAATGGGTAGTGATGCAGGTAATAGAACAATTTATATTGGTAATATTAATCCAAGATCAAAAGTTGAAGATATTTGTAATGTTGTTAGAGGTGGTATTTTACAAAATATTAGATTTATTGAATCAAAACATATTTGTTTTGTTACATTTATTGAAGCTGCTGCCGCAGTACAATTTTATGCAAATGCTTTTATTGATCCAATTATTTTACATGGAAATACATTAAAATTAGGTTGGGGTAATTATTCAGGTTTCTTACCAAAATCAATTTCTTTAGCTGTCACTGTAGGTGGTAGTAGAAACGTTTATGTTAGTTTACCAGATTTTGCATTTAAGGATAAATTTATTAATAATCCAGAATTTAAAAAATTTAATGAAATTTATAAATTACCAAGTAGTGAACAATTACGTAAAGATTTTATTACATATGGTGATATTGAACAAATTAATTATTTAAATGATAGTCATTGTTGTTGGATAAATTTTTTAAATATAACTTCAGCAATTAGATTAGTTGAAGAATTTCGTTATAAAAATAAATTTTTTAATGAAAAATTTAATAATCGTTATGAAAAATTAATTATTAATTATGGTAAAGATCGTTGTGGTAATATAAATAGAAATTTAATCTCTGGTAAAAATTCAAGATTTTTCAATAAACTGAAAAGAAATAATAATAATAATAATAATAACGATCCAAGATTAAATAAATTAGAAGAAAAAAGGAAAAATAAAGAATTAAGTCAAAATGAAAGAAAATTTTCAAATGAAATTAAACAAAATGATAATGAAATGAATTTTTTACAATTAGATTCTTTAGGTATTACATTAAATAATAATAATAACGATAATGACAATGAAAGATCAAATTCTAATGAAGATTTAGTTAATGGATTCTTAACAGGTACAGATATAAAATCAAACAATAATAATAATAATAAATCATTTGAAGATTTATCAGATTCTTCTTCTGAAATTGAATTTATAATAGATACTCCATCAAAAAATGATTTATTTAAAAACAATATTTCAAATAATTCTTTATCAAATTTACAAAAAGATAAAGAAACTTCTCCAAAATCAATTAATAATAATATTGTAGAAAATAATGAAACAGATAATACAATGAAAAGAAATGATAATAATAAAAAATTTTCAAAGAATAAAAATTCTAGAGCAATTCCTGGTTCTGATGTTATGGCACAATATTTAGCACAATTACAACATTCAAATTTTATGTATGCAGCTAATATTTTAGGTGCATCAAATGAAGATTCTGAACAGTTTGATGAATTAAATGATTCTAAGACAGATGAAAGATAGTCTTGTTAATTTACTTCTATTCTCATATGTATAATCTTTTCTTTTTTTCTTATAAATAATAATATAATTTAATGAACATTTAATATTAAAATAAAATTTTATTGTATATTTTAAATAATATCGCTTTCAAACTTTTCATTTTAAATATCGATTAATTTCAAGGTTACTTTTTATTGGTATTGTCATAATTATATGGTCAGTGGAATTAGTTATGAATTCGTTTTAACAATGTTGAAAGAAAAATTAAAAAATTAAGATTCAAATAAAATTATGAAACAAATCATGTTATAATATATCTTTGAAAATCTATAAAGAATAAACTTAAAATATGAAAGTTATTTAAAATATCAAACATTCTGTTTTTTGTTTCTTTTGCGTTTCCATGGCAACTGAAACGTCTTCGAGAAAGTTATTTCTATTGTTTGCTTTTTCCTTATAAATTTAGAAACGACAAATTTTTCTTCGCTACTCTTTTGAGTAATATTAAGAGAGTCACGCCCTACAATATAATTAGTAAGCACATCGATAGTGTTGCACCCAACTATAAATCAATTATCAATATATTTTAGCTATATTTAAGACTTGTTAATATTTATCTAGATTATTGTTAATTAACGGAATAAATTGAAAAACCAATAATAAACACATTATCTTTCTATATAAGAATTATTACATAAAAATATGACAACGATATTTAATTTTAAAAAAAAACTGAAAGATGATAAATGTCAAAATAGTCAAGACGAGTCATCGTATATTGGAGATAAAGAACTTGAAAAAGAAACTACAAAAGATATTAGTTTTCAAAACAATGAAAATAGTGAAGTTGAATCTACAGAAATAAATAAAAATCAAAAATGGCAAAATCCAAATTATTTTAAAAATTCATTTCAAGAATATTTATTTATTTCATCATGTATGATGAGTCAATTATTAAATCAAGCCGCTATACCACAATCATTAGCTTTAATGAATATTTTAACTGATACATTTAATTCAACTAAAAATAATGAAACATGGTTAATGGCATCTTTCCCACTTGTTTCAGGTTCTTTCATTTTAATTAGTGGTAGAATGGGTGATATTTATGGATTGAAAAAATCTTTAATTGGTGGTTACATTTTTTTCATAATTTGGTCAATTATTTCTGGTTTAACTGATTATTCTCATAGTGATACTTTTTTCATTATAAGTAGAGCATTTCAAGGTTTAGGTATTGCATTTATACTTCCAAATACAATGGGTATTGTTGGTAACATTTATATTGCTGATACATTTAGAAAAAATATTATCATTAGTTTAATTGGTGCTTGTGCTCCAATTGGTGCAACAATGGGATCAGTATTTGCTGGTTTAATTGGTACTAAAAATGCTAAACAATGGCCATGGGCATTTTATGCTCATGCAATTGCTTCTTTTCTAAATTTATTAATATCCATTTATAGTATTCCAAATAATATACCAACTAATATTCATAGATTATCAATGGATTGGATTGGTTCTGTATTGGCTGTTATTGGGTTAATTCTTTTAAATTTTGTTTGGAATCAAGGTCCAATTGTTGGTTGGCAAAATGCATATATTATTGTCTTATTAATTGTTTCTATTATATTTCTTGTAATTTTTTTCATTTATGAAATTAAGAAAGCATCAGTTCCTTTACTTCCCCATGAAATTACAAAGGATAGAAATATGATAACAATTTTACTTTCTTTATTCTTAGGTTGGGGTTCATTTGGTATCTTTTCATTTTATTATTTTGCATTTTTATTAAATTTAAGAGGTTATTCTCCATTATGGGCAGGTGGTACTTATTTCATGTTTGCCATATGGGGTGTTATTGCCGCATTTGTTGTTGGATTTTCAATTAAAAAAGTTGGTCCTGCAATACTTTTATTTTTTTCAATGGTTGCATTTTGTATTGGTTGTATTATGTTAAGTGTAACACCAGTTAATCAATCATATTTTAGAATGAATTTAGGTACTATGATTATATTAAGTTTTGGTATGGATATGTCATTTCCAGCAGCTGCAATTATCCTAAGTGATGCATTACCTATGCCATATCAAGGTATGGCTGGTTCTTTAGCAAATACAATGGTTAATTATTCAATGTCATTATGTCTTGGTATGGGAACTACCGTTGAACGTCAAGTAAATAATTCGGGTAAAGATATTTTGAAAGGTTATAGAGGTGCTGAATATCTTGGAATTGGTTTAGCTGGACTTGGTGTAATATTGACGTTAATTTATTTCCTCGAAACGTCTTGGAAACAACGTAAAAAAAGACTTCAAGACGCTCGAGATGATAGTATGAGTTAAATTTTTTTTTTTTTAATCAAATTTTACAAATATCAAATCACTCAACGAAATCCTTATATATTCATATTTTAAACTTCGAAATAATTAAAATTTCGTATTACCTTTCATTTTTTTATCATAACGTATATAATTCCATAAAAATAATTAAGACAACAAATATGCATATAAATAATAATAACAAAAAAAATGTACATTTTCAAACAATTTTATCATGATTTTAAAAAGAATACAGAATAGTAAATACTATATAAAATATTTCCTTATAATAATAAACAAAAATGAACTTATTATTTATTTTCACTTTCTTTATTTCCACTTTCTTTATTGGCAATTTCTCTTAAATCATCATCACTTGGTTCATAAATATGCCAAATTGTATAATGTGGTAAACCACCAACTTTAAAACCCATTTTTTTAGCCATTTTACCAAATGCTTCAGTTTCAGCATGATTTTCAAAAGTGAAAGCAGGAAATTGAACACCACTTCTAAAAATTTTTGCTTTTGCTAAAATTGAAACACCACCTACACCATCTAAATCCATAACTTGATTTGGATCACCGTTTGCATCTCTAATATAAGCTAAATGAACTCTCCAAGTTGGATATTCTGCATAACCTTCAACTATGACATCATCTTCATCTAAAGTTTTTGCTAGTTTTAAAGCTTCAGTTGATTCAACCCAAGAATTTAAATCATAAGGTTGTTCGGAATCTAAAAATTCTGGCAAAGGTCTCCAAACATTTGGAACAATAACATCATAATCTTTTGACATTAAATCTTCAATGATTGAACCTGGACATAATTCAATATCTGCATCTCTCCAATAAACCCATGAATGATATGGTTTTAATGCATTTGCCATTAACCAATTTCTTGCTCTACCCATTAATTTACGTCTAATACCTTGAACTTTAACAGCATGTCTATCACTAAAACCTTGTCCAATAATTTGACCAAAATCTTTTTGAAAAATTTGAACAGATCTAAAAGGTTTATCATAATTATTATGAAATGGTGGAGCATAAGCCTGTTGAACTTTTTTCAAATAATCTTTATTCATATATTTTAAATGTAAATTTGAATTTTTTGAATTTTTTTGTTTTGATTTAGCGTAATCCATTTCATTAAATACTTGTGAAAGAGTACCATTTTGTAATTGACGAGAATAAGCAATTAAAGCATCTAAAGTATCATCACCTTCGGAACAATCACTGACCAGAAAAGCTAAATCAATTAATTCATGTGGATAAGTCATATTCATTAAATTTTTAAACATTAACGGTAAAATATCCTCAGCATCTCTTAATGGAACACATAGTAAGATATGATCCCGATTTGCAACACCATTTGCATTACCATTAAAAGTATTTAAATCATATTGTTCAATTGAAGAATTGAATAAGATATTCATTTCATTTTCATAAAGTTCTTTATCCTTTGGTGTTAATACATCGGAACCAAATTGTGATATAATATAATGTTGTTCACCTTGATCAAATTTAGAAATAATATTGGGATTAAAATCTTGAAAGTCATAATCATAATACTCTTTATCTTCTAAAAATTTAGTCTTATATGAAGGAGTTGATAAAGAACCTGTTGAAGAACTTGCATAATTTGCAAAATCAATAGAATCCCCATTATTTTTGAATATTTTGTAAATAAAAAATATTGTTAAAAGAATTGTTATTATTACAGGAAAAATTTTATTTATTCCCTTATTTTTTTTAGGAAAATATTGTTTTCTAGCTTTTTTCTCTTTAGAGTCAATATAAGATTTATTTGAAGTTGGCAATTCATTCTTTTTTGAATTATCTGTAAAGACACGTTTCACTTTCTTTAATAACCCCATTTTTTTTTTTTTAATTTCTTGTAAAATTAACTAAAAGTTCCCAATATTCTTTGAAATAATTATAAATGAATCAATGCAAAAGATGAATAAAAAAAAAATTAATAAAGAAATGAAATATTAACAATTTTTGTCCTTTTGAGTCTATTAATATCAGTTTTACAAAAATAAAAAAAAAGACAATGACCTGACAATAAAAGTAACAGCTTAGATATGATAAAAGAAATGATTCTTAGAACTTAACTAACTATATGATTTATAACTGTCACTACAATTTTATTTTAAATGTTTGTTTACTCCACAGATCTTGCTTTTTCTTTTTTGCAAATTTCAAAATTTGACTTATAATATTTTTTTTTTTTTTCAGTGAAGAAAACGCGAAACGTTGCAAAAAAATGCATTAACAAAGTGGCTCATGCTTGCACGAGAATCTTAAATTTGTATCATTTTTTTGTTTCTATCAATTGAATGTTTGATTATATACTGACTGTTTTCTATGTATCTATTTAAATTGTGAAAGAAGCGACGTCAAAGGTCAGTTGACAGGTTCAAAACGCTTTGTTTCGTCTACTTGAGGTTTATCATTATTATGGGTTTCATAAGACTCTTGAACTGTCATTGTCGATTCGATTTGATTATCATCTTGTAATTGTTCTGCAATATCAGAGGTTTCATGCTGAGGAAGTGTTGTGGTGACAGTAGCCGTCTTCATAGTGGAAGTTGTAATAGTGGTTGAGATTTTGCTGGAGGTATTCTCAGTTGCATCTTCTCTATTAATTCCCATATCATTTTTACTATCTTGTTCAGTCGAATTGATAACTACATTTATATCGTTTGTTTCATTTAATGAAGTGACTTCAACTTTAGTCGTGACAGATTCAGTTAATGTAATATTATTTTCTATATTATATGATGGTGGAATTGATGGTGGTAAATTATTCTGTTCATTTTCACTTTCAACTTCATTTTCATTTTCATCAAAACTACTATCTAATTGAGCAAATAATCCCATATCTTCTTTTTCATTTTGATTTGTATCTAATAAAATATTTTCAATAGTGGTTGTATCAGTAAAATTATTTTGTTTTTCTTTTTCTTTCTTTTCCTTTAATAATTTTAATTCCAATAATTTTTTTTCTTTTTCAATTTCAGCTAATTTAATAGCTTTAATTTTATTTTCTTTTATAATTGATAAATTATTAATCATTTGATTAAATGATCTTTTCAAATTTTTATTAATTTCCTTTTGAATTTGAAAGATTGAATCCTTTGATTTATTTTTTTCATTTTGTTTAAAAATTCTTGTTAAATTAATAAATGGATTTTTTTCTTTTCGTAATTGTTTTAATTCAAAATCATTAATTTTTTTCCTTGCAATTTCAATTTTTTTATGTGAATAATCTTCAATATCAAATTCTTTCTTATAATTCGTTAATGACGTTATTGGAAGAATGGTCTTTTCTAGTTTATTAATTTGTAAAAAAGAATTTGTTCTATTTTCATTAGATTCATTAAATAATGCAATTGATTCTTCCATTGCTAATTTTTTTTCTTTTGATGATAAATTGTAAGGATTCTTAAAATTTTTTTCATCTTTATCATTTTCATTAATCTTATTTATATTATTTATTAATTTAATCAAAGCTTTTTCAGATTTTTTACCCTCTTCTACAGTTTTTTTCCTAATTAAAATTTCATTAGTTATTGGATTATTATACTGCGGTGTAAATTTATACGTATGATCAGGGGGAAGTTTAGGTAGCCAATTAGGAACATATCTTTGTAAATTTTTATTTGCAGCAGGTAATAATACAGATGAAGTTTGTTCTTGTTCAATTAATTTAAATAAATTATTATCATGATTATATTTTTTCAATGAATGTGATTCATTATGTAATTTAATAAAATCATTTTGAAATTTTTCTTTAATAAAATTTGATGTTTGTAAAGTTAAATCTAAATCAGAAACATTTAAATTAAAACCTTTTAAAAATAAATTAATATCTGTCTTAGCAATCTGATTACGTCTTTGTAACATTGTTAATCTATGTAATTCATTTACCATACTATCTAATTGATCATTAACTAAGATTGATAATTCTTGAAATGCAATATTTGAAATTTCATTATTATCTTGATTCATAGATTTTAATTGTAATGCAATTGATTTAATAAGTAGGTTTTGTAATTGTGGTTCCATTGATATGTGAGGAATTTCTTGCGGTATACCATTCGGGAGTTCAGTACTAGATGATTTATGGTTTTGAAATGAGATACTATCTTCTTTCTTAACTTTACTTCTAATTTTTGATGATATGCCATTTGAAGAATGATTGTCACCGTTTTGTAACGTATGTTCACTACTTTGTTGTTTATGCTCCGAATATAACATGGACGTCATACTATTAAACTGTGGACTCTTAAATAAATGTCGTTCTTTTTTTATCTGCTAAAAATCCCCAATATATAAAAAGATATGTATGAATTGATACCTTTATAATATAATAACTATCTATTTGGTTATCATTAGTTTCTTATTAATATTTGCAATTGTTCGTTTTCATTTCGATTATCAAAGCAAAACTTTCATTTTTTTTTTGTTTCCAGAATTTTGGAAGCACTTCCCCGAAGAATTTTCAAACAGAAGTGCTTCCCATATTTGTCTGAAAAAAATATTAAAAAAAAAAAAAAAAATAACAATGACAGTAACTTAAGAAAGTCATACAAAGAAAAGTGTTTGATAGAAGATAGACAACTATACAACAATTTAACCAGTAATAATTTGTTAATTTTAACAGCATATCATTCAAAAGTAATGGCAAAAACATTGGCGCAAGGCAGAAAACCAGGTAGTGGTAGAAAGCCCGGAAAGGGTAAGACTCTAAGAGAAGGTAGGAAGCCTGGTAGTGGAAGAAAAAGGAGAGAGACTATAACAAATGGAAGTATATATGAGAATCATGATAACGATTTGCTTGTCAAATCATCTTCTACAGTGGCACTATCTTCTTCACTACCTGCTATGAATAACTTGCCTGGTGCGAGTATCATGGCGTCTTATTCCCCACTAAATAGAAATTTCAACTCTAATGTAAATAATATACCAATAACATCACCACCTCCAAATATAAAAATAAATTCACCATTAATGTATACTCCAAATTTCAAGCAAGAACGGGCCATTACTTCACGTGATCTTGAGGCTGTGGATGCGTTAAGAGAATTAACTCATAGCCCTCAAATACCTTCAACATTACCACCCATTACGACGGCTGTACCTGAAATCGGTTCTTTGACAAATTCCAATCAAAAGATTGACATTTTACCCCACAAATCTATTATTACCCATACAAGAATACTCTCGTCTCCTCAACTTTCGCAAGTAGATTCATCAGGAAATAAACATATGGTAATTAATGGAACTTTAAATGTTAGAAATAATATAAGAAATGGGACAGAGTTTAATATGTTACCAAATAATCAAATTGATCATTATAGAATAAGTCCTCACTCAACTAGTAGTGATATTAACATTCCAATACCGTCACAATCAAAACTGCAATCACAAACTTCATCATTTCAAATTTCATTACCCAAAAAAATTCCTTCAATAACGGAAAGTAATTTAATTTCAAAAAATAAACATACAAGTTTAAGTCCGTTATTGGCTTCATCTAATTTAACACAGAATTTATTACTTAATGCACATGGCAATCCTACTTCATCATTAACTTCTTTTAATACTAATTTTAATGGTATTGATAGTAGTGTAGATAATGTAATGGAATTTGAACATCTTACTCCTGTTGTTTCAAAAACTTTTAATGAAAAAAATAATAAAAATAACGCTGAGCTTACGTGACATAATAATATTATTAATTTTAGAAAGTGATACACTAATCAATTAGATGTACTTTTTTTTTTTTTTTTTTTTTTTGTTTATAATTTCTTGAAAAGGGGAATAATACACGATTATATATATCATATACTTGAAAACGATAGACATATAGTATTCATAAGAATTAATTCATTATTTATTTATTTATTTATTTGCTTATTTATTGTAATTATAATATATGACAGCTTTTTTTCATAGTATTTCAATGAGTAGAATTTTCTACAGATGCGCTTAACTAAAATTTTAAAGATTATGAAATTTAATCATTAGAAACAAAGAAATAAGAAAATATTATATATTTATATACATATTATCAATCCAAGAATGGACTCCTTAGAGGCGAGACTTCAATTTATCCAGATTCTTAAAACACTACCAAAGACTTTGAATACATTAAAACCTATAAAAAATATTATTAAAGATAAAGGCACCATTGAGGAACCTATACTTTTTTACTTAAATAATTATACACATCATTATGAAGATTTTCAACAATGTTTAATTGATACTACACAAAAATTAAATCCTTTAGAAAGAATTTATATACTCATATTTTATTTTAAAATTATACAGCATCTTTATATTAGATCTCAAAAAAATTTGAAGGATAAAGATATATTATATAATGTATTGATACCAAATTTATCCAAGATTGTTGAACTAATGGTACCAAAGAAAGAAATTTTTGCATTAGTTAATCTTTCTCATTGTTTGGATATACTTGAAAAAATAAAATTATTAATTGAAGATTCTGAATTAGAAATTTATTTTGTTAGTATTAAAAATTATTTAGATAGTGTTGTTGAATATAGAGATTCTTTATTTAATATGTATGAAAATAAACAAATTTTAGAAACTGATACAGATGTTCAATTTTTCAATAAAATTAATGGAACAAGTGAAAATAACAGTAATGGATATAGTAATATTAGTAGTAATACAAAGAATCAAGATCCCAAGATTCAAGCGATACTGGCAAGAATGGAAATGGATAGAGATAGACATAAGAAACAAAAAGAACAAAATTGGATTGTTGAAAGAGATACAATCAATAAGAAACCAAGTGAAAATAGTATGTTAGACGTTGATGAATTTCAAAAGATGTGGAATGATGATAATATTGATAAATTTGACAAAGAAATCGACTCCAAAATTTTAAAAGAATTACAGACAATTGCCAAGCAAAGCTACAATGCTTGATTAAATATTATAACATTTTATAATTGTATATTTATAACTTTAAGACCATTACTCTAGTGTATTTTGTACACAATTTGTTTTGTACGGAAAAATGTCATAATTCATCGTACACGGGAAGGCAATTTTGCAAAAAACAAACGTTTTCGAAGGGCTTTAGATTTTACGATCTACGAATAGTTTACAAGACGTTTGAAATCTGAAAGTCAACATCGCAAGGAAAAGAGAACAAACTACTTCAGAATTACTCGTTCTGGTGGGGCTCAAGGATTTTATCTCTATTAATAGTACATCGGCTTAAATTTTATAACCAAGTCTTCGCTTCAAACAAAATAATAAACAAAAACGACTAAAATTTTGCAAATTTGAAATATTTGTACTTAGTGAATTTTTTTTTTCCATAAATTGAATTTTATTTGAATCAAAGAATTGTTTGGTACCAATTTCTACATTATTTTAAGTTTTTGTAACTAATATAGACAAAAATGGTTCATGATAAAATACGCGGCCGTATGAGCTCTGGTAATTCAGTAGGTCGACCTAATTTAAAGACTACTATGACCGATTCCAATATTCATAATGCATCCAGACAAAATAATCTAACGCAGAGTCACATTTTGACTCAAGGACATGGATCAAATAGTTTGGCGGTACCTCAATCACTCGAACGATCTTCAAAAAGTATTTCTAGTCCAAATTTACATAAACTTGGAAAATCTGAATTAGCAAGTGGTACAGGAGATGCAATTAAAGAACTCCCCTCATTACCACAATATGATTCTTCGAATTTTTATGCACCTAATCACATTTCTCAAAGTGAGGATAACATCCATGTAAATAATTCAAATGGTACTGATTATCACAATTATCATTTGCGTAAAATAACGTCTTCACATTATGAAAATGATGAATCATTATTAGTCGATGTTCTTCCATCGTTTGAAATGTATAACGTTTTACATAGACATATTCCACAGGGAAATGTAGACCCAGATAGACATGATTTCCCTCCAAATTATCAAGAAGAATCATCTACATCTTCATCTTCAATTATAACAACAGCTGTTACTTCACCAGTATTAAATGCAATTTCAACAAATGATAATAGAATAGATTCAAGTATACATCAAGAATCATTTAATATAGATAATTTACATCCATTACATACACAACACTATAATATATCAAATGATGTTCCTTTTGAAGATGATTTAAATGACACTGATAATATTGCAATTGATAAGTTATATTCTTTGCCAAAGAAAATTACTCCAATAGAAATAGAGATACATATTACAAAAAATGCATCAATACCTGATAAGAAAGCTGATGAAGAATCGATGTTGAAGGAATATACTTCAGGTGATATTATTCACGGATACTGTATAATTCACAATAGGTCATCTACAAAATTAAAATTTGAAATGTTTTATGTCACTTTAGAAGGTTATATTTCAATTATTGATAGAAAATTAGGAAAGCGTACTGTAAAGAGATTTTTAAGAATGGTAGATTTAAGTGCATCTTGGTCATATACAACAATTGATTTAAGTTCAGGAATTGATGTTAAAACAGGAGAGAAAGATATTATAGATGGTAGTGTTATTGGATTGAATAATAATAGAATCTTGGAACCTAATACAAAATATAAAAAAATTTTTATGTTTAAATTACCAAATCAATTACTTGATGTGACTTGTAAACATGAACAATCTCGTCATTGTTTATTACCACCAAGTTTTGGTATAGATAAATTTAAAAATAGATTTAAATACAATGGAATTAAGATTAACAATGTTTTAGGTTGTGGGCATACGGGAATTAAAGGTTCACCAATTTTAACTAAAGATTTATCTGATGATAATATATCTATCAATTACACCATTGATGCAAGAATTGTTGGTAAAGATCTCAAGACACACAAATTAAATATTATGAAAGAAAGAGAATATAATTTAAGAGTTATGCCTTTTGAATTTGGATCTGACCGTTATACATCTCAAAATGATACTTTCAAGACATGCAAAAAACAACTAAAAGATTTAAAAATGTTAATTAAAGAAAGGTTGGATGCACTGGAGAAAATATTTAAAAAAATGGATAATGACGAACCTATATTATTATCTGATGTATATTCTTCGGAATATTCTGGATCTTTTGACGAGAATACTGAGTTAAATGCTCAGGAAATTTTACAAAGAAAATTAGATCAACTTCATATAAATAACAGACTTGATAGTGTTGCCAATATTGAAGATAATTTAATTTCTGATTTTAAAAGTATATCTCCAAAAGAAAATTCAGTAGAAGCAGAATTAAGTTATAATTTTAAGGGAAAACGTAAATCAAGACAAAAAAGTTCAGGAAAATCATCTAGCGGGTTTTTTTCAGGATTTTTAACTACTGCTTCGTCATCATTATCTTTAACATCTTCAATTTCAAATTCTCAGTCTCGTGATAGCATATTAGCTCCTGTTATGTCAAATAAAATAAAAGATAAAAAAAACTCCAAACAAAGCATCTCAGAAGTTCCATCACCATCTTCAACTTCAGGAGTCAATTCTGGATTAATAGTTCTTAATGCAAAGATACCTACAAAAACTTTGCCATATTGGTGTCCCTCAATTATTCGTAAAGTTAATAAATTTGAAACAAAAAATAAACATGATCAAGAAAATTGGATTCGATTAACTGATTTTGTTGATGAAAATGGAAGAGACATATTAAGAGAAATTCCTATTAAATTTTCATGCATTCAATCTAATAATAGTTTACCACATGATCCTCCAAATATCCAATCAATAACCACTCAATTGGTAGTAATTACAGGTAGATCTGATAATTCAATTCCAATCAAATTATGCCCACAATTATTAATTGATCAGGATAAATTAGAGTTAATGAGAAAAACATTTCAAAATTATAAGAATTCGATAAGTGAATACAAACGAAAATTTGAAAAAAATAAGGAAAAATTAAATGAATTGTACAATAAAGGAAGAACTACAGCTACTCAAAGAGAATTAACTTTCAAAGACTTCATATCAGCTCAAATTAAATCTGATATTGAAAGTATGGAAACTTTAAATATTAAAACTGATATTTTAAATGATATTTTTAAGAAACAACCTCACTTTCCCTATTCATCTTCAAATTCTTCGACAAATATGTCTTCTAGTCATAATCAATATAATTTAAAACAAACTTACTCTCAACAACAACGTCAATTATCACCTCCATTACAATTATCTTCATCTCGATCTAATTCATCTATTTTAATGAATTCACAATCATTAAATAAAAATAGTAGAAATTCAAGTGTTGATAACTTGAATGAAAATAAGAATCAAGAGGATATAATATCTGCCAAAACAGAAAATGGATGGTATAAGATTTCTCCATCTCAATTTGAAAAGATTTTCACTGTTAATTTAGAATTAAACAAGAATGATATTGGCGAAACGTTAATTCCAGATTTCGAAACATGTTTATGTTGTAGATTTTATTGTGTTCGTGTAAATATTAAGTATGAAGGTCATGTTGGTTCCACTAAAATAGATATTCCAGTTAAATTTAAAAACATGGATATATAAATGTTTTTTTCTATGCATTTCATTATTTTTAAAAAATAATTACAAAAAGCTATTTTTTTCTTAAATAAAATTTTATTTCTAGAGTAGATTGATAAACTATTTTTTTTCTATGTACATGTACGTAATTTTTTTTTCATCCTTCTAAATAATTTAAATTAATCATTATTCAAATAAGGATGAAATATAAATTTAAACTTTTATACCCCAATGAATTGCACAAATCCCACTAGTTAAACTTTCATATCCAGCAGATTGAAAACCTGCTTCTTCAATCATTGATTTGAATTTTTCTTGATCTGGGAATCTTTCAATTGATTCAACTAAATATTGATATGAATCATAATCATTTGCTACCATAGATCCAAAGACAGGTAAAACTTTTGCCCATTGTTGATATGCTAAATCCATAAGTGGATTTTCAATTTTTGAAAATTCTAAACAATAAAAGATACCACCTGGTTTTAAGACTCTATAAGCAGTATTTAAACCATTTTGAATATTTGTGAAATTTCTAATACCAAATGATACGGTATAAACATCCTTTGAATTAGATTCAATATCATTTAATTTTTCACCATTTTGAACCATATAACGAACTCTTTGATCTTTAAAATATCTTCCCATATCCATTGCTCTCTTTTCACCTTCCCTTAACATATCTGGATTAATATCAACAACATCCATTGTCGAGACTTCGTCACCAAACTTTCTCTTTGCATAGTCAAGAATACCAAAAGCAATATCTCCTGAACCACCAGCGACATCAATAAAATGCATTGGTTCTACGGAGTTTGGTCTCTTACCAGGATCTAACTTGTTGATAAAATGATCTTTCCATAACCTATGAATACCAAGAGACATAATATCGTTCATGAGATCATATTTGGATGCTACTGAGGAAAAAACATTACCGACTAATTTTGATTTCTGTTCCACAGGAACGACTTTTGAACCAAAATGAGTGGTTGAACCTACTTTACTTGAAACTGCACGGACAGTTTGTCTAGACAATACTGACTTGAACATAACCTTGCCTTTCACAATTGCCTCACCAAACGATAATTCTCACCACTTGTGTTCTTGCCTTTCTTGACTGTTTCTTCAGCATTTTCCAGCTGTCAAACCAAATCCCTTGTTCCTCGAAGCGTTTCTTGTTTGGGAACATCGTTGCACACGGCAGCGACGCGTCTTGCTTTCTTTGTATGCAAATCGCGATTCCAAACTGCTATAACACAATACGCCAAACAGATTCTTGCAACTTTCTGTGGCCCCAACAGGTTTCTAGTTAAGACTTAAATCGATACTACTAGTTCAGCAGACTTTCGAAACCCACTATTTGCTAAGTCTGCTTTATTTAAAACGCAATACCAAAGAGTAGCATTGCAATCGACGTTCACTATATTTAAACAGCCCGCCGTGTTTCTTTACATTCATTTTAGCATTAGTCACTCCTTATTATAATTTTTTTTTGATACATTTTAATTAGCATATTCAGGTATCATTTCTAAATAATCAACAATCGCATTTTTTTTTACCACACTCTGTGATCCGTTTAGCAAATACTGCAGCAGGATCTATATTTCACATTCTCCAACATACCATAGCATATAATTATACATATATTCAAACAACACTTCAAGAGACAAAAACAAAAAGGCAAAACAAAACAAAACAAAACAATAATACAGTCATAATAAAATATGACAGGTAACCCACTTTCAAATATTTCAAATCGTAAATCGATGGGTCATGAAAGTAATGTAAAGATCACATTAAGAAAAAATAAATTGAGGAATAGATCTGAAACTAAAGAAGAAAGAGATAAGAGAAAATCTGAAGTCTTAATAGCTGCAAGATCATTAGATAATGAAATTCAAAATGTGAAAAATTTGAAAAGATTATCTATTGGTTCCATGGATCTTTTAATTGATCCTGAATTAGAATTCACAGTTAATAATAATCAACCAAAGGATAATAAGAGAAAATCTTGGGCACCAGATTTGTCAACATTAGTACCAACATCACAAATTTTTGAAGATTCAAGAAATAATAAATTTACAGCGATAAAGAATAAAAGCGAGGAAGCTATAATCAAGTATGATACTAAAGATGATAGTGATACTGCCGCTGGTTCCACTTTTGATGATGGTCATGATGAATATGATGATACGGATGATAATAGCACAATTAATAGTAGTATAGATGTAACACAAACTGAATATCTACACGATGATTCCACTTTACAATCAGAAAGAAAAAGAAACCATCATCTCTCTAAGACATCAAACTCTAAATATGTAACATCTTTTAATGAAACCACTAACATCAAGAATGTCAATACATTTTCAAAAATGGTTAATAAAAGGAATTCTACTTCAAGTTTACCCGTTAGAAGTCTTAGTGGTATTGGTTCAATTAAAAAAGGATCGAATAGTATTAACAATTCAACAAGAAAATTATCTTCAAACAAGAAAATAGATAATAATTCTTTATCAGATAATGATAATATAACTAATAATTTACTTTGGGTTCCAGCAAATCAACATCCAAATGTTAAACCTGAAAATTATTTAGAATTAGTTCAAGATACTTTACAAAATATTAGATTAGAAGAAAAAATTAATGATAAATCTATTGATGAACAAAATAAAGAAAATACAGATACAAATGAAAAATCATATAGGATGAAGAGGCAAGATTCTTTAATACGAAGACAATCTAGATTAAGAAAATCATATACTGAGTTAGATAACAATGAAGATATTGGAAATAGTGATGATGAATCAGAAAATTCTACAAGTACAACTTCTTTTGATAATAATAAATACCAAATGACATCTAGAAATATTTCATTAAAAGATATTACAGAAGAATTGACTAAAATATCTAATAACGCTGGTTTAACTGATTCTGATGCAATTACATTAGCAAGAACATTAAGTATGACAGGATCATTTTCGGGAAATAGTTTACTTGACAATGAAGATGATAATAATAATAACAATGATGATGAAAATGACAATGATAGTGCTAACTATTCTTTAGAGAAAACTCATAATGATAATTCAGAAAAAATTATTACTGATGATAAAAATGAATTTGCTTCAAATATGTTAATGAAAAACGGATTAGCTATTCCTCAAAGATCTTCATTGAAAAGAAGTAAATTCAATACGTATAGAATTAGATCATCAGATTCTTCATCAAAAATTAATAATGAAAATCTTGAAAATCGTAAGTTAAAATCAACGGTTCCACCAACGTTATCAAAAGATTCACATATCGTGGTTCAATCTCCTGGATCCATTAGTGAAGTTTACAACCATTACATAGACTCATCATCTAATGACGATGGAACGGAACAATCCAATGAAGAAGAAAGTATGATTCAAAATTCTTCTTTCGATTCTTGTGAAAGTAGTTTAATTTCTGATAAAAGCGTTGTACATAATCCAAAATTTGAAACAAAAAATAATTTAACAGATTCTCAATTGATATCAGATGGAAATGAAAGTATTACCTCTAGTGTAGATTCTTCTAAGAGTTGGTCATGGTTGAATAAGAGTTCTTCTGAAAAAGCAAAATTAAATAATCTACCAGTAAATTCAAAATCAAACCATTCCAAGAATCGTCATGAACCAATAATAAAATTGGAAAAACAAAACATTTCTGAAAAAAATTTCCCCACTGAATCCTCTTCTGAAACAACTTCAAAGAATAATAACGAAACAAAAGCAAGAAAAAAAAATTCTTTGGAAAAAAAATTTGTTAAATTGTTTAAAAGAAAAAATAACATTCGTAAATCATCACTTCCGTCTTCAGAATCATCTGATCATGCCAATAATGAAACAATAGTACAGGAAGATATTAAGAAAAAAATTTCTAAATTTCGTAAGAACCCAAAGAAACAACTGAATCTTTCAAAATCATTTGTTTCAGAACTTGAAAACACTCAAAATAATGAACAAAACTCTGAAATAAATTCAGAAATCATTCAGTTGAATTTTTCAAACGTTAGCCCAAAGAAACAGGAAGATGTTGGTTTGCAAGGTCATTTCACTGAAGATTTAATAAATGATGACATTGATGACCTTCCTGCATTACAACCAGCTGTAAGTGTAACAAGTACAAAAAATAAAGAATTTAAAGAAAAAGATGACTTGTCTAACATTGATGAATCTGAAAAAGATATTTTACCCACAAAGACTAATATTGATAATGGTACAACATTTACAGAAACAGTTCATGAATTAGATGGTGACGATTCACAAGATTTAAGTAATCTGTCAGATAATCAAATCGAGGTTGTTACTGCAGATGTACAACGTTCAGAGTTTCATATTACAGATCAAAATAACGATGGGAACAATGATGAACAAGAACAAGAACAATTTGAAAATACAAATCAATCACCAATAGCGTCTTCAATGTCGACTTTACCACCACGTAAATTAACTTTCGCAGATGTAAAAAAACCTGAACGACCAAATGCACCAATACAGTTTAGTGACAGTGCTTTTGGTTTCCCACTTCCTCCACTTACATATTCAACCATTATTATGTTTGATCATAGACTTGGCATAAACGTGGAACGTGCAATTTATCGATTAAGTCATTTGAAATTAAGTGATTCCAAGAGAGAGTTAAGGCAACAAGTTCTCCTCAGTAACTTCATGTATGCATATTTAAACGTAGTGAATCATACTTTGTATATGGAGCAAACTGCAGCTAATCAAAATGAAAATTTAGATAATGATGCTAGTAATATTACAGGCAATGACCTAGACGAGTATAGTAGTAGTAATGAGGATATATCTTATGAAGAAAATTTAAGTTTGAGTTTGAGTTCAGACGAGGAAGAATTAGAGAAGGACTATAGTTCAGCTTACACAGTAGGATACACCACCGAACATAATGACTCTAATGGTACAATTTTGATTCCCGAGATTTGAGAATGTAGTGACCTTTTTTCTTTTAATAGTTTACACATTTTGACTTATCGATTTCATTCATTCATTTATTTATTAAGTAGTATAGAAATACATAGTTCTTTAAGATTATATTTTTTTTGTTATATTATCGAAGTTTTGTTACTATTATAAAAGTTAATATGTGCTTTTCTCCGCCTTTTTAGTGCAAATTTTTTATTCTCTTTTTTTTTTGAAAAAAAAAATCTAAACATTGTAGGAAAAAAAAAATTTGCATTGAAAATCAAGCTCATCACTTTCTTTTAAAGAGGGCAAATAAACAAAAACACATATTGATAATCAAGTGTTCAAGTCAAGTATATTATTGCAAATAATGAGTAACAATTTTTACCGTATGATGGTTCTTCTTGAGGAGCCAATAGAACAATTAAACGATATTAAAGAAGACAACAAAGAAAAAGAAACAAAGAAATGTCATGAATTTATCGATGAACTTATATTACCATTTAAAACAGACGAATTAGATATTTTAAATGAATGGTTTGACAAGTTTGATGAAGAAATTTGCATACCCAATGAAGGTCATATTAAATATGAAATTAGTAGTGATGGATTGATCATTTTATTAATTGATAAGGAAATTGAAGATGTTGTCGAAAAAGTTAAGACATTTGTTACTGAAAACAAATAATTTTGATAGAAGTTTTTAAACAAAAATTAAATGGATTCTGTCCGCATAAGCATTTATATAGTAGATATACATTTATATGTATATACGTATATATAGCTGTACCATATACTCTTTTTTTATGTACCATGTATAGAATTTTATGGTAAAGAATGATAAAAATAATAAAAATAGCAAACAAATTCAAAGAAATTTTGTGAAAAGGCAAACATTGATTGGCATTTTATGTTTTCATTATAGTAATAGAATTTATAACGATCGTTTTAGAAATCGCCCGGGCAGAGAAATTAAAATAGAAACAAATTTTAAGAAGATCTACATCTTACAAATATTTTACATTGCATCGTTCAAGTCATTAACAGATAATTATTGTTTTCTAGGTATGATATGAGTATCTCTACAAAATATTTTTGTCTTTTAATTGCTATACTATATTTGCTCCACTGTCCAAGTATACTAAGTTTGACATTCTGGGGCATTATTTCATTATCTGTATTTTTGATATACTGTTTGTTTTCAATTAAGCTACCAGATACGAAAACGCCAAGTTACAAGACATTAAATTCAGTCAGCTATCAGAAAACTAATGAGGATTTTATCATCTCTTCGAATGTAGATAAAGAAGAATTGTTTCCCAAATTTCCCGAAATTTCAAAAGAAGTTAATAATATAGTCGATCTCATTGTTAGAGATTTTATTCTTAGATGGTTTGAAAGAATTGATAATGATTTAGTTTCAGATTTTCCAGAAGCTGTAAAAATAGTATTGAGAAAGACAATTCAAAAATTACAGAAAAGACTTGTAAAAAATGATATTGTAAGTTTGATCGTATTTAAACTATTACCTTTATTTACTAAACATATCGAAACATTCTCAGCAGCTAGAGATAATTTGATTAATGAACTTATCTTAAATAATACAAAAGTAAGTGATTATCATTTAAAGATTGCCATTGAATTTAACAAAATTTATAAACTTCATAAATCAATAACTTTAAAACCAAGAAAGTTAAATTCAGATATTAAATCATATATGAGAAAAGTCTCTGATGAGTTACTAAATTTGTTAATCGATGAGAATGAAATGGATTCTCGTCTGGTTTCTATTCTTATTAGAGAAATAATAACTGAAAATATCTTTGCACCAGTTTTTATTAAATTTTCAGATCCTGATAAATGGAATCAAACATTAAGTTCATTATCAGAAAGTATTTTAAAAGAAAGAAATCAAATACATGAAGTTAGAAGAGTCCTTGCAGAAGAATTGCAAAATAATGTTAAAGATGATCATGAAAAGGTTAAGGATATTCAAATTTTGAATTTTGATTTAGATTTGGATATTGATTGCATAGGTCAAAAATTTGAAACTTATCTTAGAAAATTGAGTTTGATGTCATCAATTAGTGATCTTCGTGCCATTAAATTTTCATTGTTAATTAAAATGTTAAAATTGAAAGATGATACCTCGTTCAATAAGAAAGACATTTCAGGATACAAAAAAAGAATAATTGTTTCATTAAATTTGATCGATACTAAATTAAAATTTATATCAAATGATTTTAACAAAACTAATAGTAAAATTGATAATATTAAAAATAATTCTTATTATGTTGACTTATTAGATGATGAGCGTGTATTAAAAGAATTTCAAATTATCTTATCAGAAATAACATTAGATAATATTTTGAAGGATAATTTTTGCTGTACATATTTTCAAAGATATCTTGAACTTCAAAATGATGAAAGAAGTCTTGATTATTTAAAATTTTGGCAATCGGTTGAATCCTTTAAAAATCCCCTTGAAGATCCAACTTATGAAGGTTTGATTGTTAAAATTTCTAATATAGAAGTTTCCAATTTAACTGAAGTGGCAAATCAATTTTTTACAAACGAATCATTAGAATTTATGTATTTATTGAATAAAGAATATGTTGATACTATCTTAATGTTTACAGAAAGTGACTTTGAAAAAATGGATGAAAATAAATTTTCAATGGCTAGAAAGTGCTTATTGTTACTACAAAATACAGCTGAATCAAGATTAGAAGAAGATTGTTTTTTGTTGTTTAAAAAATCTGCCGTTTTTTTAAAGTTAATATCATCTCCAGAATTTGTTACTTCATCGATATACTCAACATATTTTAATACAAATAATAACACCAATAGAAATAATTCTACTGCTAAACTAAAAATTCCAAAACATATTAATATATCGCCCAAAAAGACACCTTTAAATGCAGTAAGAGTATTTTCTAACCCTGTTATTAACGAGGAATTGGAAAAAATTGTTAATGGTGGTAAATCATTTGACATTAGAAATCAAACAAAGGCAACACCTATAAATGTTGATGACTTTTCTGGAAATAATCCGAAATATAATGAATTTAATTTATTTGGAGATGATACATATTCTAACTCATTCAATTTAAACGAAAATAGTGTTGATCCTTCAGACAATTTAACTACAAACTCAAATGATGAACGTCCTGGGGAAATAAATCAAAGTAATGATTCAATTATATCAAGCTCATCAAGGAACTCCGAACATAATAAAGATGTTGATTATCGCACAGCGGTTAATCGAATAGATATAATATCAAATGATATTGAGAAAATTGAAAATGAATTAGATTTATTAAAACATTTGATTCTAAAGGCAGATTTGACTAATAATCAAAAACAATTGAAATTATTAAATAAATCTCAACGAATGCTTGTAAGAGAATTAAATAATAAGAAACTACTTAAACAACAGTACTTGGTAGAAAAGGATGAAAATAGTATTTTTGGTAAGACAAAAATTTCAATAAAATCATACATTATAGATGATGAAACTTTTGGTTTAAAAGAAGTTGTTTTTTATATTCTTGAAGTTTCACATACCAATGATAGTATTAACAATTGTTGGGAAATTCCTCGAAGATATAGCGATTTTTATGTGTTACATTCATATTTAAAAAAAAACTATAAACGATTGATGAAAAAAATTATTGCTCAAGATATATTTCCTAATAAAATGAATTTTTCATTAAAATATCACATTTCTCAAACTTTGCTTTATGAACAAAGAAAAAAAAAATTTGAAATATATTTACATGAATTACTAAAAATTCCAGAAATTTGTCAAGATGATATCTTTAGAAAATTTGTAAGTAATTTCAGTCATTTCGAATTAGATCAAATTCCTAATAATAATCTTTTAGTTAATAATAATATATTAACTGTTCCTGTTACTAAAACAATAGAATCAAACATTGGAACTCATACAAATTCGGAAACCTCTTCCTTAATGTCAAGATCATCTGTTTCAATGACTCCTACTGATGTATTTGTACGTAATGGAAATACGGAAACCGAGATAAAAGATTCAAATCAAAATATTTTGGATAGTATATCTGAAACTATTTTGCCAAATGAATCATCTGCGGTATCTTCATTAAATTTTGATTGTTATCAAAATGATAATAACATTATATATAAGACGATTCATCCCAGTCAAAAAGATGAAACAGATAAAGAATCTACAAAGTCAGAGAATATTAATAAAGAAATTAATACAAACCAAGGGAAAATAAAATCTCAAACATCTAAAAGATCGTTCATTAAACCAATTGGGGATTTATTCATTGCAATTTTTTCAGCAAAGAAGAAAAAATATAGTAATCTAAGTGATTATGATTTGAATAATAAATCCAATTCTGATTTTTGGTTAGGAGGTGGTGCTATTATAATGATTTTACAACAAATTTTTGGAAGTACAATTGAAAAATATATAAGAGAAAACGTTTCAAAATTAAGATCACGTACTAAGCTATATTCCATGATTGTATCTCTTAAGGTAAAACTGTGGGGTCCAAATGGATTCTTTGAACAACGTGAAAAATTAAAAGAAGAACCAGAAATCAAACGTACTGAATTAGAAAAGAAGCAAACTTATAAGTATTCAAAAGTACTCTTTCAAACATTATTCATAGAGACATGTGGGAAAGTAGTTGGTGTAAGTCATGCTAAAGAAGCTAGTAATAAGATCCATGATATATTACAGAATCCGTATTTAAATACTTCCATTTTGTTAGAAGTATTTGATTTGATATTACAAGACGCTGTATTTTCAGAAGAAGTACAACAATAATTACTCTATTCATAATAATGTATTTATAATATCAATATATATTAGTATTTTCTTGCTTGTTTTTTGTTAATTTCTTGGCTTTTTTTTTTATCTTTGAAAAAGTTTCAGCAAACTGAAAAAAAAAAAAAAAACTGAAAAAAAAAAATATATTAAAAGTAATACAACTTATATACAGAAAGGAAAATAGAAAAAGTAGATAATTTCAAAACTAAATACCCTTTATAAATTACAAAAGCAATGCCAAAGTTAGAAGAAATTGATGATTATGAAGATATTGATAATTTAGAAATGGATTTAGCTGAATTAGATTCATCTCTAAAAACACCAATTGCACCAAAGATAACACCAACTGTAGTAAGAAGTCAAGATATTGAAGAACAGAAATTATTTGATCAAATGCAAAATATGACTCCAAAACAAGGTGTTAATCCAAAAGAACAAATTAGTTTTATTAATCCAAAGACTGGTAAAATTGATCATTCAACAACAATGTCTAAAGAAGATTTACAAGATATTAAGAAATTTCAAATTTTATATCCATGTTATTTTGATAAGAATAGATCTCATAAAGAAGGTAGAAGAGTACCTATTGATTTAGCTGTTGAGAATCCTTTAGCCAAGACAATGGCAGATGCAGTTCGTGAATTAGGTTTATTATGTATATTTGAAGGTGAAAAGACACATCCACAAGATTTTGGTAATCCAGGTAGAATTCGTGTTTTGTTAAAAGAAGATGGTAAACTTTCACCAAGTGCATCTAATTATACAGGTGGTAAGAGACAATTAATTAAATCGATTGCAAAATATATGATTAATCATCCAACAAGTATTAGTTCATTACGAGAAATTCCATATGGTCCAGATTTTGATGGTATTGAATTTAAAAAGATTCCACATGTAAAAGGTTTTAAAATGAATGATATTGTTCCTTTACACAGTCCATTTTTAATGGGACATCCAATGACAAAAGCTGTTTATGATGCACCACCTCCATCAGCAGCTATTGGTTCAAATAACGATAAACCAATGAAGATGCCAAAGAATAAATTCAAAGTTGTTAGAAGGTAAATAAGGTAATAAAAAGAGTATTCGTTATCACTCTTTTTTTTTTTTGTGCATTTATGTAAGTTAGTAATTATTTAAAAAGGATGGATTGATTTCATTTATTACATTATATCATTCATTTTTAATTATATTTGAAAAGATTCAATTTTTGTAATAAGATCATAACTTTTAGACAAGTAAAAATTGTTTGTTCCGTCTTGTCTTTTTTTTGTCTCTCTCACTTTTACATTCCATAACCATATAATTAAGATTGATATGAATAAGAATCATTCGAAATTTATCATTAAATGTTTTTGATTTTTGTTCTCTCTTCTGTTCTCAAAATTTTAATAGAAAAAAAAAAAATAATAAAACTAGATAATATATATAAATATGCTAAACCACTAATTAAAATTTACTAATAATTAATTAAGCACCATATACTTGTCGATATTCTTCCATCTTAGATCTTTCTTCAGCACCCATTCTAGTTTCAAGATAACTAATGACATGAGAAAGGGAAACGATATTTAAAACAGGAATATTATATTTTTTACTAACGGTCTTTGTTGCACTTAATCTTTCTTTATCATTTAAATCAACAATTTCTTGTCTATCTAAAGCAATAATTGTACCAACAACTTTACCACCTGCATTACCAATAATTTCAAAAGCTTCATTAATTGCTGTACCTGCAGTCATAACATCATCAATAATTAAAATTCTTTTATCTTCTAATGAAGCACCGACGATATTACCACCTTCACCATGATCTTTTGCTTCTTTTCTATTAAATGCATATTGAACATTTTGAAATTTAGAACCACCAATTTCAGCTAATTTAACACAAACAATTGAAGCTAATGGAATACCTTTATAAGCAGGACCAAAGATAACATCAAATTTTAAATCTGATTGAATAATTGCTATAGCATAAGCAGTTGCTAAATTTGATAATAATTTACCTGTATTGAAAAGACCTAAATTGAAAAAATATGGTGATTTTCTTCCTGATTTTAATGTAAATTCACCAAATCTTAATGCTTGACATTCAATAGCTAATTCAAGGAAATTTTTTTGATAATCTTCTAGTATAATAGGCATAGCAAAATTTAAATTATTATTATATATATATAATTTTTTTTTTCTTTCTTTTTCTTAAAAATGCAATATAGTTTTATATTATCTAGTAGATAAATTTAAAATTTGTGCTTAAAAAAAAAAAAAAACAATCTTCGGGGCTATTAAATCAACTCTAAATCGTAAATAGAGAAAAATTTCAAAAAAAAAAACCGTTGAAATTAATATGATTTTAAATTAAAACAAGTTTAAATTTGTTCAAAAATTTCCATTTTTTAAAGACAAAATTTATCAAGAATTTCAATAAATTTTTGAATCTGTATTTTTTTTTTTCCTTCCTGAAAAATTTTCGCTAAATTTTTTGAGTCTTTTTTTTTTTTCGGGCTTCTTATGAAAAAATTTTAAGTAGAAGTCAAGAAATCTTTGCAGTAAAAAAAATAAATTAATGGAAGTTGAAATTTTATTTTATTAGTGAGATTTTATGCATTGTTTCAATAATATCTTGTGAGTGTGTTCTGCACGTTCTTGAGTGTTAAATATTGAAGTTTAATACTCATTGGTAAAAAAATTGTTGTCTAACATATATGTATGTTACTATATAGATATATATATTTACATTTTTATAATTTTTCAAATAATGATCTTTGTAATTCTTTAATTTGTTCATTAATCTTAATAACGAATTCTAATCTCTTATTTTCATTTTCTAAAATTTGTTGTTCTTCTAAAGTTGATGGAATTATTCTTGAATTTAAATATTTTGGATGAGTTAATAATTTATTTAAAGCAATCTTTAAATCATTTCTATCTTCAATTGTATCTAATCCAATAATTAATTGTAATTGTTCTTCTTTTTCATTATATTGAGATTTTAATGTTCCTGTATTCATTAAATATTGTTGATAATTTAATGAATCTAACATTTTTTGTAATAATACTAATTGACTTGTTTCTTTAATTAATGAAGTTGAAACAGCTAAATTATTATCTGACCAACTAAAAATTGCTGTTTGAATTTGTTTATTAAAATATGATGCAAATAAACAACATTCAGGTAAAATATTATTACCAAATTCACTTAATAATAAAAGAATTATTGATAATAAACCATTACACCAAGTATTATGTAATCTTGGTTGTGTTTCAGGTTTAATATTACCATTTTGTAAGATAACAGATAATGGACTTTCTAATAATACAGCAAATAAACCATTCTTAATAAAATTTTCAGAAATTTCTCTTATTGTACATAATTCAGATATGAAAGTTAACATTAAATGACCTAAAATTGGTTCATTATTAATTTCAATTGTTGGGAAACTTGAATATAAATTTAAAATTACTTTAATGGTACCAATATTATTTAATGAAGATGCTAATATAACATTAAAAGAATTTGATGGATTTAATTCTTTAATCTTATTAAATAATGCTAATAAAAGAAATAAATCTTGAATCTTTTCATCCATATTATAAATTATAATTGGTTTATTAAATGTACTTGATTTACTAATATCTGATAAAATATTTGAAAAGATTAAATAAACACCTTTTGAGAAAGAATATTCAAAAAATTCTAATAATTGATTTGAAATTAATTCAATAAATTTTTCATTATTTGAAATTAAATTTAAAATTAAAAGGACACAACGTAAGATTGTTCTATAAATATTTCTATTTGTTGATGATGAAATATTTTGACAATAATTAATTGATTCAGATTTAAAGATTTCAATTAATTTAATTAAAATTTTAATTAATTTATCATCAGAAATTTTTTTTGATGTTATCTTAAATGAATATAAGATATAAAAACATAATTCTAATCTTTCTTGATAAATATGTGAAAATAATTTTTTATCAATATTTGTTATTAAAAAATTATTAATAATATCAATATAAGTATCATTTAATGGATTTTGATTAATTTTAATATATGATGTTAATAAAGCACCCCATGCTTTTGCAATTAAAATTTGATTATTAACATATTGTGAATTTAATGAAAGATTTTCAATATCATCTTTAATATTTTTTTCATTATTTGTTTTTAACCAATTTAAATTATTATTAAATATAATTTCCATTAAATTAATATTAAAAATTTCATTTTGATTAATTAAATCAATTTTTGATAATGGTGATAATTTAAAATTTGATAATTTAAAATTTGGGAAATTTTTTTCAAATTTTAAATAAATTTCTTCATGTAATGAAAAATCATTATTATCAATTTCAAAAAATGGTTTAATTATAATTGATAAATTATTATCAGATAATAATTTATTAATTAATGAATTTTGATTATTATCATTAGTAGTAAAGATATGTAAAGCAAAAATTTCAATAATCTTAGCAATTAATTTATATTTATTTGAAATAATTAATTTTTCATTAAAATTTAATTCATTAATTGAAATATTATTTGTTTTAAAATTTTTGAAAAAATTCATTAATGAATTAATGAAAAAATTATCATCTTTTAAATTTTTTTTATTATAAATTAATGTATTATAAGCAAATGAAATTGAATTTAATAATGAATAAGCCACATAATCAGGTAAATTATTTAAATTTAAAGCATTTTCTTTTAAAATATTTAAAATTGAATTATTTTCATCATTAATTTTTTCAATAGATTTTTCATTTGATATTATATTATCAGTTAAGAATAAAATTAATAAACCATCTTGTTTACTTTCCATTAAAGAACTTAAAAATGAATAAATATCATTTGATAAATTAAAATCATCTAATGGATTTTTCAAATCATTTTTAACAGTATTAACAAAAATTTTTGAATAAGTTTCACCTAAATATGATAAAAGATATGGATAATTATTATCATTATTATTATTATCATTATTATTATTATTATTATTATTATTCCATGAAATTAAACAATTGAAAAGGTTAATAATTGAACATTTTAATGATTTACAAGTTAAATAAATTTCAATAAAAGTTGATGAATTAATAAAGATTAAATTTTCTAATGAACTTTTTTTTAATTTTAAAAAATTTCTTAATGAAATTAATAAATTTGTTAATTTAAATGATTCTTTAATTAAATTATGATAAATTAAATTAAATGTTTTATTACCTAAAGTATGAATTTGTTTATTTTTAAAAGAAATTAAAATTTTAATTAAATTATTTGATGAATTTGAATTTAATGATAAAAATGAATTTAAAATTAATTGACCAGATTTTGATAAAACGTTTGTAATCTTTTCATTTGGTAATGAATTTGGATCGATACCATAAACGTTAAATAAAATATTAATAAAAATTTTTGTTAAATTATTACCAATTTCAAATCTTTGAAATATATTATTAAATTTCCAAAAATGATAATTTTCATAAATATTAATTAAATGATTAATTAAATTAAATAAAATATTTTCTTTAATTTTTTTTGAAAATTTTAAATTAATTAATAAAGAATTATTAATTAAAAGATTTGTTAAATTAATTAATAAAATTGTAAAATTATAATCACCATTTAAGATTTCAATATTACCTAAGATTATATTTGCTAAACCTGTCTTACCATATTTATCTAATAAATCAGATTTTGTTAAGAATGACCAAACATAATTTGAATAATTTGGTAATAAATTAATTAAAAATTTACAACAACAACAACATAATTTATAATTTCTTTTAATTAAAGAATTTTCAAAAATTTTTAAAATGATTGAAATGATATTATCATTATTAATTAAATTTTTTGATAAAGAATTAATAATTTTTTTTGATTTTTCAATTGGTGTTATTGATGAAACTATATTTGAAATTAAATCAATAATTGAAATGGTTAAATTTAAATTAAATTGATTAATTTCGTTATTATTATTATCGATTAAAATATCAGAAAGATTTTCTAAAATTTTACCAATTATTGACCAACCATTATAATTATAATTAAAGATTAAAAGATTATTATTATTATTTTGTAAAAATTTTGCAATTGTATCCTTTGGTATTGACATTAAGACGTTATCATTAAATTCTAATGGTGGTTTGATTAAAGTTTCTTTTTTCAAAACAATTAAATCATTTGAATTTGTATTATTAATTAAATCATAATCTAAATCATTTAATTTTAAATTTGTTGTAAAAGTATTTAATTCATTTAATTGAAAATTTGCAAATTCTATATTAATTGATGAAATATTAATTAAAGAAATTAATGAATTATTAATTAATGGTAAATTTTTTTTCAAATTATTAAAATTTTTTTCAAAAGAATTACTTGTTAAAAAATTTTCAATAAATTCAATTGGTATAATTGATGATGAAATAATTTTTTTAATTAAAATTGAAAATTCGATTGTTATTGGTATAAAATTTAATTGAAAATTTAAAAATGATAATAAAATTATAAAATAAATATTATTAAAATTTTTTAATGAATTTAAAATTTTAAAGATAGAATTAAAAATTTTTAAATTTTCAGCTCTTTGAGCTAAAAAAATTGATGAATCATTTAATGAAATATTATTATTTTTTTTTAAAAAATTATTTAAAAATGAAATATTATTATTATCATTTGGATTTTCTTCAATTAAAATTGATTTTGTAAATAAAATAAATGACCACATATAATTTAAAATTGAATTATTTGAAAGATTTGAATTAATTAAATTATTAATTTTAATAAAGGTTGATGAATCATTTAAAAAATTTGAATTAATATTAATTGAATTATTTGTTGTATCTAAACCTAATATTAATAAAGAATTAATAATTAAAAGGGAATGAATTTGATTTAAAATAGTTTTAATTGATAAATTTGATGAATCGGTGTTATTATTATTATTATTATTATTATTTTCGTTATTATTATTATTTTTTTTTTTAAAATTTTCAAAATTAATTAAAATTTGTAACCAATCTATAATAATTTGATTTGAAAGGTTTGAATTTAAAAAAAAATTTGTTAATAATTTAATTAAATTTGATAAATAAATTAAATCATAATAAAATTTTAAATTAATTAAATCTTTAATAATTTTTTTATTAAATTTTAAAATTGTTTCATTATCATTAAATTTATTTTGAAAATTATTAATATTAATATTATTATTATTATTAATATTTGATAATATAGTATTTATTGAATTAAAGATTTCATTAATTAATTCAAAATTTTTATCACATGTTAAAATTTTATTAAATTTATCATTTAATATTGGTAAAGAATCATTTTTAATTAATAAATCTGTTGTTATTACTATTGAGTTTCTTTCTATTAAGATACGTTCTAAAATTGATAAAATAGAAGATGAAGAATTATCATTAAATTCTAATGGTATATTATTATTATTAAAATTTTGTGAAATAATTCTTAATGATTCATTAAAATTTAAATTTAAAAAATTTGCAAAGATGAATGCCAAAGTATGATTATATTTATTAATTTTATAATTAATATTTCTTAAAGATAAATTATTATTTTTTTCATTAAGAGAAGATTTAATTTTTTGATTTTGATTAAAATTATTTAAATTTGTTATAAGATCGAAATTATTTGTTAAAAAATGGTTAATAATTTTAAAATTTGATTTAAATGTATTATAATCTAAAGTATTATCTAAAGAAATTAAAAAATTTTCAATGTCTATGAAAGATATTAAATAATTATAATCATTATTGTTATGGGATGTGATATGTGTAGTAGTCATAAAGAAGTGGATGATTGAAATGAGAATTATTAATTAATACAGATAATTTTGTTTATTTTATTACAAAATATTTACAGTGTTAAAACTTTGCAATTTATCAAAACCGTTTCAATTTTCTGTTTCTTGAACAAAAAATTTTCGTGTTTTTTGTTTTTGTGCGGGGTAACAGAAGAGGTCAATAATAATTTGTATTGTATTGGATAGTATTGGATAGTATTATATTATATTATATTATATTATACTACACTACTCTACATACACTCTCCAATACTCTACAAGATTTGTAAGCAAACAAACTGTTCAAAAACAATCGTATGATTTGACAATAATAATCACTAGATATCATTATGTACAAAAGAATCTGTCTGTTTAAATTAATATTAGCACAATAACGGCTCCAATAGATATTTTTAACTGAGTCTACTGGGAATTTGACTGATGTGCTGAGAATATTACGTAGGTTGTTGTAGTATAATGTTAGTCTTCTGACTGAACAATTCATTACAAATTTTTTTTTGTTTCTCACAAGAAATTGGGAAAGTATTTATTAAAAAGTTTTTTTTTTCTTCTTCATTGAAAAATTTTTGTTGTTTTTATACTGCAAAAAAAAAAAAAGCTTTGAAACGCGTCAAGAAAAAAACCCACAGAATAAGTTTTTAATAGTGATAAACCGCCGTGTATTTATTATCATAATATATATATACATACATATATATATTTATATATCTTTATTCACAGTATCAATCTCAATCATGGAAGCTTCAAACTTACAAATTTATTGGCATGAATCTCAACCAGTTTATTCCTTAGCAATTCAACCAAATAATAATAATAAATTATTCACAGCTGGTGGTGATAATCAAATTAGAATTTGGAATTTAAACTTGATAAAACAAGATAATTCTATCTTAAAGATTAAAAATTTAAAATTTTTAACTTCTTTACAACAACATGAACAAGCAATTAATGTCATTAGATTTAATAATTCAATAGGTAATATCTTAGCATCAGCTGGTGATGATGGTCAAATTTTACTTTGGAAACAAGATAATAATCAATCATGGTACGTTTGGAAACGTTTAAAATCAATATCAAATTCAGAAATTTATGATTTAGCTTGGTCTCCATGTAATAATTTTATTATCATTGGTTGTATGGATAATTATATTCGTATCTTTGATATTAATCAAGAAAAATGTTTATTTAATTTGAAAAATCATAATCATTACGTTCAAGGTGTCGCTTGGGATCCATTAAATCAATTTATTATGTCACAATCTGCTGATAGATCAATTAATATTTATAAAATTATCTTTAATAATGATAATTTAATAAATTTAAAATTAATTAAAAAATTTATTAAAAAAAATGAAAAAAATTTTTTATTCTTTAATGAAACTTTACCATCATTTTTCAGAAGATTAACTTTTTCACCTTGTGGTTCAATTATTTGTTTACCAACAGGTATCTTTAAAGATAATAATAACAATCAAATTAATTGTGTTTATATTTATACTAGATCATCAATAAATAATAATGAACCATTAATATCAATACCATTTTTAAAGAAACCTGCAATTATAATATCATTCAATTTAAATTATTATAAATTATCAAATAATAATGATAATTCATCATTTATTAAATTACCATATAAATTAATCTTTGCCATTGCAACATCAAATGAAATTATAATTTATGATACAGAATCCTTAAAACCAATTTCAATTATTGGTAATTTACATTATTCACCAATAACAGATTTAAGTTGGTCAAATGATGGTAAAATTTTAATGATTTCATCAACTGATGGATTTTGTTCTTATATTTCAATAGATTCAAATTTATTTGGTGAAATTATTAATAAAGATGATATTGAAAAAGTTAAAAATTTTAAAATTAATAAATTTAATGATGATAATGATAAAAAAAATTTTAATATTATTAATATTTTACCTGTAAAGAGAAAGATTAAATCATCAAATAATTCTGGTACTACAAATACGAATACAAATACTACAACTAAGAAGAAAAGAATTCAACCTACATTAATAACATTATAAAGATAAAAATTTATCATCTTTCATTGCATTAAACAATCATAATTATATAAATATATAAGCAAAAGTTTTATTATCATTCATTTTCATTTTCTTGTAAATTCGATGGTAATGGAAATTCTTTACCAGTTAAAAAATCTTCAACTGTCTTTTCAATATTACCAGTTTTCATTAAACTAAATTTAATTTGTTCAATACTTAAATTTGGAGCTAAAGTTTGAACAATTTCAATCATATCCATTGTTACTGCTCTTTTAGTAAAACCTCTTGAATTAAATTCATCTTTATCTTGAATTTCTTTATTATAATTTTCATTTTTGGTTATTTTATCTTGTTTCTTCTCATTTGATTCTTTCAATAGAGAATTTTTCTTGCTATGAAACCTTTTAATAAATAAAAACCCAATTAAGATTGAAACTAAGAAAATTATTGTCGATTGATCCATATTGATTATATATTATATTATATTATTATCATTCAAATTAAACAATATATTTTTGTTATTGTACATTTTTTTTCATTTTTTCATTCGGTAAACTGAAAAACTTTTACAAGATTTGATTTAAACAATGGGAAAGATATTGTACAATTATCTTGTTGTCATGGCCAATATAATATATAAGATATATCATATGGACTTCTGTCACTTACAAACATCGCATATACAATAAACACAGAACACAGAACACAGAACACAGATAACAGATAACTGTTCAACATCAGTAACTCACACCCATCAAAACCAAAACAACACTTCACTTCATTTCACTCCACTTCACTCCATTCCACTTCACTTCATTTTATCGCCACCGTTTTCTTTCTTTCTTTCTTTCTTTATTGAAAACCCCCCGAAATTTTCAATGCAAGAAAAACATGCGCTCATTTTTATTATATAATAAAGAACATTTCATTATAATTTTTTAAAAAAACATTTTCATTTCATTCCCCCTTTCTCTTAATTTAATGATTGAAATTTAATTTCATATCAAGTTATACCATTATAATACTAACCAGATAATGACGTTAATCGTGGCTTCCTTATTCTTACCTTATTCACCACAGTTTGAATGTCGTGCAAATGAACATGAACAAGCTGAATTAGCAGATTCAAATTTAGTTAAAGTTCATAATTCATCAAGAAAACGTACAAGTTCCGTTCATTCTTCTGCTCCAATTAATTTATCACAAGAAAATCTTTCAATTCATAGTAACAACAATGTTTTAGAATTTAACGATAACAACACTAATAATAATAATAACGAAAATCCTATCTTATCTTCTGATCAATTTTTAGAAAATTTAACTGCTAATGCTAACGTTTCTTCAACTCCAAAGATTCCAATCAATGATAACAATCTAACAAGATCAACTTCTGTAGAAGATTTTTTCTTACATAATAATCAAAATATCGATAATCAATTTGATAATGATAATAATAATAATAATAATAATAATAATAATAATTCAGCTTTTTTAAATAACGTTAATAAATCTTTATTAACTCAATCATTAAATGAAAATTTTCAAAATCAATTAGATGATCAATCAAATAGTACAGTTATAACTCCCGTTTCAAGATCTGTTCCCGATGTTCATTCTGCTGTCATTGATATGGCAAAATTAAAATTAAAACAACAACAATTATCTTCTTCTTTACCATCAATGAAAAGAATTACTCATAATCATTCAAATATTCATTCTCAACCTGATATAATCGAAGAAGAAGATAATGATAATACTAATACTAATACTTTTAGTGATTTTGAATCTAATTTTGATTCTGATTCTGATTCTGATTGTAATTCTGATTTAGAAACAAATTTTAAAAATAATTATAATGTACCAAAATTTGGTGGTTATTCAAATGAAAGAAAAAATAAATTAAATTTTTTGAAAAATTCTCATCAATTATTTAGTCAATTACCATGGAAAATTGTTTCATCATCAAAAGGTAATATAGCTTTAAATAATGCAATTCAAATTGCATCAAATGAAAAGACAATTAATGATAAAATTAATTGGGTAGGTACAATTGGTATACCAACTGATGAAATTCCAATCGATGTATCTAAAAAAATAACAAAATCTTTAAAAGATAATTTTCAATCAACTGCAATTATTACTGATGATATTACTTTTAAAGGTGCTTATAAAAATTTTTGTAAAGAAATTTTATGGCCAACTTTACATTATATTATACCTGATAATCCAAATTCAAAAGCTTTTGAAGATCATTCATGGAATTATTATAAAAAATTAAATCAAATCTTTGCTGATAAAATTATTTCAATTTATAATGAAGGTGATACAATTTGGATTCATGATTATCATTTAATGTTAGTACCAAAAATGATTAGAAAATCTTTACCAAATGCAAAAATTGGATTTTTCTTACACGTTTCATTTCCAAGTTCTGAAGTATTTAGAGTCTTTGCTCATAGAGAAGAAATTTTACAAGGTATATTAGGTTCAAATAATGTTGGATTTCAAACAAAAGAATATGCAAGACATTTTCAACAAACTGCAACAAAATTAATTATGGCTGATGTTAATAAAGATTTTATGAAATATAATGGTAAAATTATTTCAATTACTTATACACCAAGTGGTGTTGATTATTTTAAAATTCAAGAAAATTTTAAAAATTCATCAATTAAACAATGGCGTAAATTAATTAAAGAAAGATGGGAAGGTAAAAAATTAATTGTCTGTAGAGATAAATTTGATAAGATTCGTGGTATTGATAAAAAAATGATTGCTTATGAAAAATTTTTAAAAGAAAATCCAAATTATATTGAAAATTTAGTATTTATTCAAATTTGTTTAGGTAAATGTAATGAACCTGATTTAGAACGTCAAGTTATTCAAATAGTTGATAGAATTAATTCTTTATCATCAAATATAAGTGAATCACAACCTGTTGTCTTCTTACATCAACAATTAAGTTTTCAACAATATATTGCTTTATGTTCAGAAGCTGATTTATTTTTCGTTAATTCATTAAGAGAAGGTATGAATTTAAATTGTCACGAATTTATTTGTTGTTCAGAAGAAAAAAATTCACCACTTTTATTATCAGAATTTACTGGTAGTGCATCTGTTTTTAAAAATGGTAGTTTATTAATTAATCCATGGGATACAAGATTAATTGTTGATAATATGAAAAAAGGTTTAGAAATGTCAAAGGAAGAAAAAAGAAGAAATTGGAAAAAATTATTTAAAAATATTATTAATTTTGATTCAGATAATTGGATTAATGAATGTTTAACAAATATTAAAAATTCATGGGAATTTAATCAAGAAAGTTCAACTCTTTTTAATCTTACATTTAATAAAATTTATTCAGATTATAAAGATACACAAAAACATTTATTTATATTTAAAATTTCTGATCCACCAACAACAAGAATTATTTCAATTTTAAATGATATTAGTCAAAATAAAAAAAATATTGTATTTGTTATGAATGCTTTTTCAAAACAAAGTTTAGAAAGTTATTATAATCGTGTTAATGTTGGTTTAATTGCAGAAAATGGTGCTTACGTTAAATTAAATAATTCATGGTATAATATTGTTCAACATGTTGATTGGAGAAATCAAGTTATTAAAATTCTTGATGATAAAATTGAAAGATTACCTGGATCATATTATAAGATTACAGATTCAATGATTAGATTTCATACAGAAAATGCTGAAGATCAAGATCGTGTATCAGGTGTTGTTGGTGAAGCTATTACACATATTAATACTTTATTTGATAAGAAAGGTATTCATGCTTATCTTCATAAAAATATTGTATTTGTTCAAGAAGATGGACTTTCATTATCTGCACTTGAATTTTTATTTAGAATTTACAATAATTCATCAAATTCATTTAATAATAATACAATTCCAGTAACTAAAAATGGTTCAAATTCAAATATAACAAATGATTTACAATATCAAATTGATTTTGCTTGTATTACAGGTTCATCATCACCATTTATTGAACCATTATTTAAATGTATTGGTAAGAAAGTTAATGATGGTAGTTTAAAATTTGGTTATAGTATTGTTTATGGTGATCCAACATCAACTTATGCAACTGAACATGTTAATGGTTTAAATGAATTATTCACTAATATTGAAAATATTGTTGTTGAAGAAAATAAAAAAAATTGATAAATAATTAAAATATAGTTTGTTCTTTATTAAAAAGATAAAAGAAAAAAAAAAAAAATTTTGTTTTGTACATAATTATACATATTGTAATTTATTCTTAAAAAAAAAGTCTCAATGTTGTTATTTTTTTCAATTTTAATATTTTTTAGTTTTGAAAATTATCATTTCAATTAAAAATATTAAAATTAGTACAATTATCTTGAAAAAGTAAATAATAATGAATTGTAATAAGAGACTTTTCTATTCTAAAAATTAATTTTGGATATTGTGTTCAAATTTTAATATTGTGTTTGTTACCATATGGAATTAAACATGGTTTCTAAAAGTACAATGATAGGTCTTTTATCATAAAACTTAGTTATTTGATTTTACATATCGTTTCAACCGTTTTATTATTTAGAGTTATCCGAAAATGTAATAAATCTGGATCAATATATATTACTACATTTAATTGATGACTTTAAGGCATAAAGTTTTAGACCATGTAATGAAAACAAAATTTTTAAAAATCTAATTAAAATTGTATTATGTCAATTATTTCAATATTAAAATGATTCACAATCAAATAGGTTTTGACTTTATTATATTTTTATGTTTATTTACCATAAATTAAATTTTTCTATTTTATTTAGAGTTTTCTTTAAAAAAATTGCTACTATGTAAATTTCTTTTAATTACATTGTTTCTACTAGATGAGTATATCTGTTTTCATACCAAATTCCATCAAAGTTAGACTCCATGGCCAAGCTGGTTAAGGCGTGCGACTGTTAATCGCAAGATCGTGAGTTCAATCCTCACTGGGGTCGTTTTCTTTTTTAAAAATTTTCTTTCATCGATATATGTTTTTTCTATTTTATCTTCATTTTTTTTTTTTTTAATATTTTAATTAAAAATACTTATAGTAAATGATCAAGATTCAATATGATTATTAGTATTATTTTTTCCATTTTATTTTAATAAATTATTTTCATTTTAATTTATTTTTAAAGTGAAAAAATTTGACAAGAAAAAAATTAATTTGATAAGAACAAAACCCATTAAAAAAAAATTATTAAAATAAAAATAAATTAAAATAATTGGAAAAAAAAAAAAATAAAATAAAAAAAGATGTCAAATAATAAAATTTCTACAATAATTTTAAGACAAAAGAAAAAATTTTTTAAAGAATTTTTCAATGATTTTTTAATTAATAATCAATGTAGTATATGTCATGAATTTTTAAGTAAACCTATGATGATTTCATGTGGACATAATTATTGTTATAGATGTCTTAAGAATTGGTTTTTAAGTAATATTAAAAATGAATTAAATTGTCCAACTTGTAGAGATTCAGTTTTAATTGAACCAAATTTAAATTTATTTATTGAAATTTGTCTTAAGAAATTAATTGATTTAATTAAATTGAAATCAAAAAAATTTTTTAAAGATGATAATGAAAATTATGAAAGATTTAAAAATTTTTTAAAAGAAAGATTTGATGATGAATTTTATTTTAATAATGATAAAAAAAATGAAAATTTATTTGATAATATTTTTAAGGATACTACAATTGCAATAATTGATAAAGATGATGATAATATTTTACGATGTAATAATTGTCATTGGGAATTAGAAAATGATGAAGTTGAAGATAATGAAAATATTTGTCCACATTGTCATTTTAGAATTAGAAATAATATTAATAATATAAATGGTGGTAATAATAATAATTTAAGATCGATTAATATTAATAGAGATGAATATAGTGAAGATGAATATAATGAAATAGTTAATAATATTCAAACATTTAATCCTTCTGATTTAAGTGAAGAATCAGGATCAGAATCAATTGGATATTCACAAGATGAAGAAAGAAATGATGATGATGAAAAAGAAAAAGATTCTGATATGGATTCATTTATTGATGATGATGAAGAAGAAGCAAATGATGATGATGATGAAGAAATGAATAAGAAAAGAAAATATGCAGTAATAGAAGAAAGTGATGAAGATAGTGAATTTTATGAACATGATGATGATGAAGGGTTTGTTAGTGGTGATAGTTTAGATGATGGTGATAATAAGAAAGATTTAAAAGTTAAAGAATTGGAAGAAATATTAGAAAGTGATGATGAAGAAGATGTTGATGAAAATTTAAATAAAAGACAAAGAAGATCAAATGTTGTTTTAAGTGATGATGAATAGATATATATATGATCCTTTCAAATATGTATATAATTAAGAGATTAAATATTATGCGCTTGTTTGTTTTTTTGCTTTTAAATTGTAAAATTTATTATATCTTAAAAAAAGGAGGAAATTACAATCTTAAAAGATATATAAATAATAAATGTAATAAAGATGAATATAATTAAAAATTTTAATAAATTTCTTGGGATTGGAATTAAAAAAAATATTTTAAATCAGAGTATTTATAAAAATAATATTAAAAAATTTTCTAATATAAGGTATTATAATAATAAAAATGAATTTAAATCAAATATTGAAAAAGAAATAATTAAATCATATCAAGATGGGAAACGTTTTAATTATAAGAAAAATTTTTTAATTAGTATTTCAATAATTTTTTTAATTGAAATTAATTATATTATTTATAGAATTAAATTTTGTCAAGAAGAAATTTTTTTACCAATTTTTTTAAATTATCCAATACATAAATTAAATAAGATTGAATTAAATAAGATTAAAGTTAATGAATTGAATAAAGAAATTGAAGATAAATTAATTTTGAAAATAATTGAAAATGATTTTATAAAAGAAAATTATAGTATACCAATTAAATTTAATGAAGTAAAAGATGAAAATTTTAAAATTTGGTGTCGAGATGAAAATCCTATAATTTTTGGTATTAAGATTAAACCTATAAAGGATGAAAATGAAAATGATTATAATTTAAAATTTTATAATATTTTGAATTTATTTTATTTTAAATTTAGTCATAAGACAATTAATTTAAAATTAATCTTAAATGATATTAAAGAAGAAATTAAAAGATTAAATGAAAATTTATTTACATTATTTATTAATTATGATGATAGTAATTATAAGATGATATATGAAGATTTAAATTTATTAGATAATGAAAGAAATTATTTAATTGATGAAGATAAAAATTTTAAAGAATTTGAAAATAATAAATTAATGAATATTTTTTTCATGGGCAAAATTTTAATTAAGAGTAATGATAAATCAATAATTTTTTATCGTGGTAAATATGATCATCAATTTAATATTACGTTTAATGAGATTTATTTATTAAGGAATGACATTAGTGATGAAGGTAAAGTTGTCAAATATATTTTATTTAAAAGCGATATAAATAAATAAATTTTTTTGGATAAACAAAATTAAAATTAAAATTAAAGTTAAATTAAATTAATAAGTAAATAAAAATACATATGAGAAATTAAATAAAAAAGGGAATGAAAAAAAAAAGTTATGTTATATTGAAAAGTAGGGAAGTTTTTTTTTTTTTTTTTTTTTTTAAATAATTTTTTTATAAAAAAAAAAACTAATTAAAAAATTAATTAATTTTACAGGTAGTTAAAATTTTTTTTTATGTTATTTTTAATACTTTTTATTTTTAAAAAAAAAAACTGCCTTTTATTAATGTCTAATTAACTTAAATTAAGAAAGCTAAAGCACCAGCAACCATGGCACCTGCTACACCGGCGTTCATTAAATTATTTTGAGAATTAAATTGAGCTGGAGCGGCATTTGAAGAGGAGGTATTAGATTTGTTATCAGCGGCCTTAGCAAAGGAGAATAAAGCGACGGTTGAAATTAAAACTTTTGAAAATTGCATTGTTGTTTGATTATTGAAATTGATAGTTTAAACTAGTGAATGATATAAAGTTCAAAATATATTTGGACGTATTCTAGAAGAGTGGGAAGCAATATTGCAAATTTGGTGGAACCGATTGGTAAAGATAGTTCTTTATATATGGTGAAAAAACGTAAAATGTTCATCGTTAGTTGATAAAAAAAGATAGCAACGTGCCGAAAGGGGTAAATAGATTGGAATGAGGTCCAGCCCAGCCCCCTAATTTTCTGTGGAGGCGCCTTTTTTTTTTTATTTTTTTGGGGGGTGTCGGAGTTAAGGCGCTGAGGCTCACAAGAGGCCGGCTCTTCGTGCTGCGGCGTTCAGGCGGCGGTGTGTGGCGGTGCCGCAGCCGGTGGCAAAGCGCAGCGTGAGAGGCGCGTTGGCGACCCGTTCGCCCTGCAGCGCAGCAACAGCGCGGTCGGCGTCCGCGTACTCCTTGAAGGTCACAGTCGCACGCGTACAAGCAGCCTCGTCGCTTTCCCGCACCGTCGACGTCGCACCAAATTTGGCAACGATTCGGTGCAGCGTTTCCACGTCCGCCACCGGAAACACCGTGACTCGTGCCACCGGCAACCGCTCCGTCCCGTTTTCTTCCGCATCGTCGTCATTCTTGTGTACATGACGAATTTGCAAGGGTCTTTCACACAGTTTAATTAGACCATGTTGAACTAATTTGACAACGTAATTGACTTCCTCTTGCTCACAATACTCAACAAACGCAAATCCCTGGTGGTTACCCTGGACTTTGTCCCGCGGATACTTGATATCAACGACTTTACCAAACTGAATGAAAAGTTCATACAGTTGTTCTAACGTCACGCTACTGTCGATATTACCCACATAAACACTGCTGCTCGTACCTTCAACGGTATTATTATTATCGCTCATTCTTACCCCTTTTTACCTTGAATCCTGCTTGTTTCGGTATCGTAATTTACTCTGTTGAGTTAGCCTGTTCTTTCTTTTTCAAACACAAATTAATGGTGGCAAAACAAACAGGAAAAAAAAACACGCACGTCGTGCAAAACGACACACTTTTCCCCATGTTTAGTTTATTTTTAAACTTGCCTTGATCTCCGCCTCTCTGAAAGAAAAGTCAAAAATCTCATCTACAAAAATTCTTTTTACCAATATGGATAATCATAAATCTATTATTATCCCAAGAAATTACTAATTCTAATTAATAATACTTTTTTATTTTATTTCAAAATTACTTAGACCATACAAATATTAAATAAACATATAATTTTTTTAAGCATAAACTTTATTAACTTCATCTTTAACAACATTTAAAATATCTTTTCTTTTCAATTTTTGTGCTGATGTAACAAATCCATTTTGTGGTGTCCATTCTTCACTAAAGAAAACAATACCTTGTAATAATTCAATACCATTTAATCCTTGGGATTTACCTGTAGCTAAAAGATTTTGATGTACTGCATTAATTAATTTAGAATCATTTAAATGTAATTCCGTTTCATCAACATTAAATTCTTTAATTATATTTAATTTCAATGCTAATTTAGTTAATGGTACTAAATTTGGTACAATAATACCAATTGGTTTAACTTTTGTTTGATCGGCATAAACACAAATATTATGAACAAATTCATTAGATCTATAAATTGATTCTAATTTTTCCAATGCAATATATTCACCATTTAATGTCTTAACTAAATTTTTCTTTCTATCAATAATTTTTAATTGTCCATTCGGTGTCCATTCACCAATATCACCTGTCTTAAACCAACCATCTTCTGTAAATGCTTTTTCAGTTTCTTCAGGATTCTTATAATATTCTTCAATGACACAATTACCTTTAATTAAAACTTCACCTTGATTATTCTTGGCAAAATAATTTAAATCTTCAACATCAACTAATTTAACAGTAACTGCACCACTTAAATCACCTGCAACACCAAGTTGAAAATGTTCTGGACTAACAACTGTAGTATTAGCAACTGTTTCAGTTAAACCATAACCAATTAACATTGGTGCAATTAAATTTGTAATAAATTCTTGTGCATTCATACTAATTGGTGAACCACCATTTAAGACATATCTTAAATGTCCACCTGTTGCCATCTTAATCTTTTTAAAGATAATATTACCTAATGTATCACCACCTGGTATATGATAATTTTTCATCTTTAATTTAGCATAATAGGCAGTCCAAAAAATCTTTGAACTTAAAAATGAAAGATTATTAATTTGTTGTAAGATCCCTTTTCTAACAGTTTCCCAAACGGCTGCAACACCAACCATAATTGTTGGTTTAAATTCAGCTAAATCACCTTGACAATTTCTAACAGATGAATTTGTTAATGTCTTAACAGTTGCATAACCAATACATGACCCCCATTTAAATGAAATTAATTCAAATGCCATTTCAAAGATATGTGCTAAGGGTAAAAATGCAATAACACGATCATTTTCATTAACATATTTACCAACTACAAATGCAACACCTGCAACACCTGCAATAATATTATAATGTTTTAATACAACACCTTTTGGATCACCTGTTGAACCTGAAGTATACATGATACATGAAAGATCATCTTTCTTTGGTGGAGTAATTTCAATTAAATCTTTATTTTCTTCACCTAATTTAACAATATCATTAAATGAATAAAATTTTAAATCTGGTCTAACTTCTTTTAATTTTTCAATAGCATCAAATGAATCTTTATAAATTTTACCATTTTGTCTCTTATCATTTTCATCAATTTCATCAGCATAAATGACAAATTTAATGTTATTACATTCTTTTAAAGGATTAATTAATGTCTTTAAAAGACTATTATCTGTAAAGATTGCAGTTGAACTAGTTTGTTTAATTGAATGAATTAAACCCTTTTCGCCTAATGTATCATAAGCTGTTACAATTGGTATACTTTGTGATTGTGTACCTAAGAAAGTTTTCATCCATTTATGTGAAGTTGAAGCATAAATATGTAATTTATCATCCGAATTTGGTTTTAAACCGATTTTAACTAAACCACGACCAATATTATGCATGATAGCAATTAAATCATTAAAAGTATTATATTTATATTTTGATAATTCGTAATAAAACCATGTCTTTTCAACAGTTTGTTCTTTACCATCAATTTTTTTAATAACGGTTTTTTTCTCTTCATGAACTTCTAAGATATCTCTCCATGCCATCGCATTTCTATTACCTTGTTTTTGTAAACATTCTAGAACCATTTCATAAACAGTTGAACATTTTAAACCTTCTGGTTTAGTTAAAGCGGCTATACCACATTTAGCATTTCTTCTTGGTGCAGTTTCATGTTCATTAGCGGCTTCACCAACAACAACTGAATATTTACCCATTATTTATTTATTAATTAATTCTAGACTTTTTTTATTTCTTTCTTGAATTTTGTTTTGTGTAAAGAATAAAATAGAAAATTAATTTTATTTATTTAATTTATTTTATTGGAGTATGATTCTAGTTTTATTAATTTATATTGAAATGAAAATAGAAAAGATTGGAGTAATAAGGAATTTCTTTTTTGTTTTTGTCTCCTTTAACCTGACAGATCTCAACAGATTTTTAATACGTAAATGAAATAAAACCGAAAAATTGTCAGTAGTGAAAGGGGCGATTGATAAAGATCACTATAAGCAACAATTTTTACCATGATTTTTTGCGTCTGTTTCTTTCCAAAATAGAAATTTTTCTTTCGGATTTTTCGTGTTTGTGGTTTTGTTGTGCGGTTGTTTTAGAGCACCAGAGGGTGAACCCTAGGGCTGCGATGCAGGGTTGTGTGATTGTAGTGCAGTGGTTGCAACGTGCGAGGCGTGCCCTAACCCTCTCCTTACAAAAAGTGTCCCTGGGCCGAAAACCCCTCAGGGACAAGCCCTAGAACGTATAGCTTTACTTATAAGAAAGGTATTGATTAAGACTACAGATAAAATGCTACAAACGTTAATTCCTTTCCATTTGTCTCGTTAAAGATGTACTCGTATGTCTTGAATGTGTCATATACTTACCTCTTGAAATAAAACTTATTAAATTATTTTCAAATGTTTTTACAACAAATGAAAATTTCGTCATTATGAATGAAACTATCTCAAGTTCAAATAAATAACAACATTTACATAACGACACAAGTATATGTAATATTTATAAGAGTTTTATTGTCATTACCTTAATATTGAAGAACAAGAGGTAATGTACATACTCAATGTAGCTATATCGTATTCGTTAAAGTATATATCTCTGTTTGCGGAGTTTATTAAAACCATGTGAGTAATAGAAAGACCTCGGAATCTTTACGATATTTATAAATACTGGGAAGCGCAGCGTCGAGTCCTTCTAGAGAATCGTTGAAAATGTTGTCGGTGAAGACTATGCGCTGCAGCGGAACCGTGCGGTTCGATGGCTTCCGGAAGACTCATTGCCAGTAAAACTACTCCAATCGTGAGCGGGTATCAGCAATACAATACAAATAAACATAAACACGGGGTTTCCTCAATGAATTGTCTCTTTTCATAATTGAACAGTATACATGTGAAGATTGGTTACTGCAAACACCCAGGTATCTATAGATTGCCTACCGTGATATTTGATGGCCAAAGAAATCCAACAGCGTGCTAGTTGTCTTCTCTCATTGATCTAAACCGTTTCTGCTTCCTGCGAGTCCTTTGCACTGGAGCACCGAACCCTAAAACACTTCGTTCCGTTGCCAGCGCAGGCGAGTCGGCCCGCTAAAACCTGCCGATGCCCGCTTGACAGCAAAACCGCAAAACACCGACGCCCTGCGACTCACTTCTAACGGCCGCATTGCGTAACGCACGCAAATTTTCACCGTGTTTCTTTTTTTGGCTTTTTGGGTGCTTTGCATCGCTGCAACCAAGACAATTTAAGAAAGATTAATTTCCAATTTAAATTTTATCTCTCAACTTTTTCTGTTCTTTAACATCTGTTTCTTGGCATTAAGTCTATCATACTATTGTGATTAACCATATCATTCTTAAACAATAAAAGAATTTATCTTAATTCGCTTTGTATTCTAATCTTACCTTTTACTTATTGCTAGAGAGAGAAAAAAAAAAATTTTTTTTAATAATCACAAAAATATATTCAGATTCTTTTAAAAATGATCAAAGGTAAAGAATTAAGAATCGTTACTTTGTTAACGATCGATACAACTTTTTTCTTTTTAGAAATTATTATTGGTTATATGTCACATTCATTAGCTTTAATCGCTGATTCATTTCATATGTTAAATGATATCTTTTCTTTATTAGTTGCTTTATGGGCTGTCAATGTAGCAAAAAATAGAAACGCCGATGCTAAATATACTTATGGTTGGAAAAGAGCTGAAATCTTAGGTGCTTTAATTAACGCTGTCTTTTTAATCGCTTTATGTTTTTCAATCTTAATTGAAGCTTTACAAAGACTTTTACAACCAGAAGAAATCCAAAATCCAAAATTAGTCATGTATGTCGGTATCGCTGGTTTAATTTCAAATATTGTTGGTTTATTCTTATTTCATGATCATGGTCATGGTCATTCTCATGGTCATTCTCATGGTGGTTTATCAAATGACGATGATTTAGAATCAAATTCTCATGATCATAGTCATAACCATAATCATGATCACAGTCATAATCATTCTCATAACGAATCATATTCACCAAGTCCAATGGAATCACAAGAAAGTATTGATAATGATCAAAGTATCGGTGATATTTTACCTGATCGTATTGTTAATAAAATTGCTTCTGAAACAACTTCTTTATTAAAAAATAAAAATAACGATAAAGTAAACAAACAAAAGAAAAATAAATCCTTAAACATGCATGGTGTCTTTTTACACGTTCTTGGTGATGCTTTGGGTAATATCGGTGTTATTGTCGCTGCTTTATTTATTTGGAAAACCAAATTTTCTTGGAGATGTTATATGGATCCAGTCGTTTCTTTATTAATTACAGTTATTATCTTTTGTTCTGCTTTACCATTATCACGTAAGGCATCAAAAATTTTATTACAAGCAACTCCATCAAATATTTCAGCTGATGAAGTTCAAAATGAAATCTTAGAAATTCCTGGTATTATTGCTGTTCATGATTTTCATATTTGGAATTTAACTGAATCAATTTATATTGCTTCATTACACGTTCAAATTGATTGTACAACTGATCAATACATCGATTTAGCTAAAAATGTTAGACAAATTTTCCATAAATATGGTATTCATTCTGCAACTGTTCAACCTGAATTTATTTCAAATAATATTAGTTCAGATATGCAAAAAAGATTTTCAAGAATTGCTGGTGGTATAAATGATGAATCTGTATCATCTTTTAATGATCAAAATGATTCAAATGAAATTAATAACAACGATCCTGGTAATACCACTTATAGAGCAACTACAACAGGTAATAATTGTTTAATCGATGCTGCAATTAATTGTAATACTGATGAATGTTTACCTAAATAAATGAATAATCAAAAATATATATATATATATATAAAATAATCTTTAATATATATAATACATAATTAAGTTATTATATATAATATATATAATAATAATAATAATAATAATAATAATAATAGCAATTAATGTGAATTTTAAAGTAATAAAGAATAAAATAAAGTAAGTAGATAGTCTATAATGTCTAAAAAAATAATTTGGTATAGTAGGAAAAAAAATAGAAAAGATGATGAAAAATATTAATAATACAACGTTATTGAAAAAAAATAAAAAAAATAGAAAAATCCATAATAAAAATAAATAGTAATACAATTCTTTCGCGTCGTTTTTAAAAATATTTTGATTAAAAATAATAATACGTCGTTATTATTATTAAAATCAATATTAAAATATTGTTACAATTGGAAAAAAAAAAAAAAAGGAAAGTCATTTTTTATAATTCTTAATGACTTGCCCATCTAACAGTTTTTTTAATTTTCAAATCATTAATAATTTCTGATTTATTATTATTTGATTGAAATTCAAAACCTCTAATTAAAGCAGCATCACCAGTTTCATTATTTAAATTTTTTTTAAATTCATTTAAATCAATTTCAATATCATCAAAATCATTATAATTTTGATTATCATCATCATCAAAATCATTATTTTGATTTGATGAAAATCCTTCACCTAATAGATCAAATTTCATTTTTTTATATTTTTCTTTAATGACAGAATTTACTGGTATTGTTACACGTTCCCAAATACTTGAAATAATTGGTAATTTATTTTCTTTATTATTTGATGATGCATTAATTTCTGTAGCGAAAATTGTTGCATCGTCTAATTTACCGTTCGATGAACTAACTATTAAATTTAATGATTCTTTTGGTAAATTTAAAATTGATCTATTAGGTTTATTACAACGATGACATGGTTTAAATTTTTGTTTATTTTGAATAAATTGTCTTTGTCTTGTTAATGGCATTGAATTTTTAAATAAATCATCATCATCATCACCATCATAAATTGAAGAATTAATAATTGAATTATTAATCATTTTAGATAATTTTAAAGCGTGATTATGAATTGGTTTTGTATTCCAAATGAATGCATTAATATTAAAAGCATCAATTGATTCTGTTTTTTCAATGTCTGGTGATGATGATGGTAATGAAGAAACTTCACTTAATGGACTTATGGATCCACAATCAGAAAATGGTGAAGTATCAGAATCATTACTTAATTTCCTACTTAAAGAACCTTCAAATGATGAATTACTAATATTTGTCTTATAATCAAATGAATTATCGAATCCTTTTGTTATTAGTTGAGGCATTATATTTATTGATTGAGTCTTAACTAATGGACGAGTACCAAATCTAAATGGCTTTGAAGGTGTTAAATTAACGTTTGAAATATTTTCCAAATTTGGTAATTTGGGTTTTTTATTAGGTGTACAAGGTAAATCAGTAGTAAAAATTGTTTTTGAACGAGGTGTTGAAAGAACAACAGACTGTGAATTCATTATGCTTTTGTTTTTAATTTTTATATGCTTGTTTGAAAAAAAGTGTTTTTGATATGACCTATAAATTATTGTATAAATTATTTGACAACGATTTAATTAATAACAATGGTTTAGAAAATAAGAAAATGTGCGGAGGTAATTTAATTACATTCCATTTTACAATGACCTATATATACAATTTATATTTATATATACATAAATATATTTCTGAAAAAAGATATTTTTCGTTAAATTGACAGCGTTGAGAATTTTTTTTTTTAATGTGTTTAATACATTAACGGTAATGTTAAACCGATTAGTTAATATTAAAAACATGTGTAATATTGTATTCAAAAATTTTCCTGTACGAGCGTTTCTCAGTCAACGAAAATACACTTTTTTTTGTCTATGCCGTATTTGGAAGCGCAAATGAAATTTTGTAAACAAATCAAAATTAATTCTGCAGATTTAAAAAACTGGATAAATTCTTTGAAAATTTTTGGGATGAAACAACATTAAAATCTCAATTATCATATATCTTATATTAACTCCTGAGTTCTGAATACAAACTTAATTTAAATTACTATGTTATTAGATTTCAAAGCTTATCTGTTAAATGACAAGAATTTGTTGTTTCCATTTTAAAACATTGATTCAAACAATCAGTTTTAGTAAATAAACTATTGCTTGATAGTATATCAAAAATGTTATTATCAAACAAATAATCAAAAAGAAAAAACTTTATTTACCATTTCGTTTTGAAAATGTTCAAACAATCACAAAAAAAACATATTGCTATTAAAATATCAAAATACATAATTTTACACCTTATAATAAGAAACCTTGTAATTTTTAAATACATACTTCTACTCTTATTTAGACATGAATTTTTTTTTTTTGTTTTATTCAGTTGAGTGTGCACCAAGTATTATTTTTATAAAACTTTCAAGATCGTTCCCTATATCTCTGAATCTTTGAAACTAAAAAAAAAAAAAGTATAATCTTATTAATGATTTCTCTTTCCGTTCAAAAAAAATTCTTCTTGTTTCAAAACATCATTTGCCTAGTGTTTTTTGTCATTTACTCCTGCTTTTTGGAGGCACAGTGTTTCAGTGTCATGGTTTCAATGTTTATCTTTTACCGAAATAGGTCGGTCAAAGAAATTCTATTGTTTATGTCTTCCCAAACAGGACACAAAGCACACTGCGAGCCATTAAATTGCCGAAAACGAATTTTAATATCAAAAATTCTCAGCAATTCTCAAATCTCATTCGACAAAATCTGATCAGGAATGCTCAATTCTGATTTTATCAAACATAAGTAGTTATTTTCAGGAAGAATTTTTTTTCATGCAACAGAATAAGAAGAAATTTCTTTTTTTTTTCTTGTTTAGAAATTCATTTTGAAGTTCCTTGGCAATAAACTATAAATCTCTTCTTGGAAACAAAAAAATAAACGTTAGGCATTTAATCAAGCATAATGAATAAGCCTGCTTTTGATTTAACATGTCATGCAAAATTTTTATTCTTGTTTCTTTTTACAAGATTTTTTCTCAAAAATCTGTCTTATCTGAACAATGTACATTTGTGGGCTTTTACTTCCAATTAAACTTTATTTTACTATTGAGAAATAATTAAAAAAACTACATTTGTCGTTTAAATCTGATTTGCACGTTTTTGTGGAGTTTTTTTTTCGTTTCCAGAAAAACTGCCTCCTCTTTGAGGAGGCCCCCTGAATTTGCCTAAATTGTGTAAATTAGTGCTATATGCAATGAAAAATGAGTTGGCCGTGCCATCACGTGACTTGCATATGAAAAAAAATATTAACTCAAGTGACACAAAATCGAATTTTATAATGTTTGTGTTAAGAAATAAAAAAAAAATTTAGTATAAAATCTCGATCAATTTCCATTCTTTTACATTTCTTCCTTTTTATTTCATTTCATTTTTTTTTCAATTTATTTTATTTTATTTTTTTTTATTTTTTTTTTTTTACAGAAAGACAGAGATAAAAATCTAAGATTTTTATATTGCTATCAATACAAATTCAATTAGAATAAAATTATGGCTAGAGTATTTTCAAGACATCATAAATTAAATAAACACAAGAAAGATTCAAGTAAACTTTACGAAGAATCAAAACTCACTAAAGAAACAAAGGAAACAGAAAAAATTGTTATTTTAGGTTCTAACGGCCGTCCAAAACCATGTCACAAATTAACTTCTGATTGGGATTCAAAATCAGGTCATAAGTCACCTTCTTATTGCGATTCAAAACCAGGTCATAAGACAGACTCTGACTGGAGTTCAAAATCAGGTCATAAGACGGACTCTGACTGGAGTTCAAAATCAGGTCATAAGTCACCTTCTTATTGCAATTCAAAACCAGATCATAAGACAGACTCTGACTGGAGTTCAAAATCTGGTCATAAGACAGACTCTGATTGTGATTGGAAACCAGGCCACAAATCCCCTTCTGATTGCGATTCAAAATCAGGTCACAAATCTCCTTCTGATTGTTTTTCAAAACCAAGTTACAAACCAGATTTTGATTGTGATTCAAAACCAAGCCACAAGCCACATTCCGATTGCGATTCAAAATCAGGTCATAAGACAGATTCAGATTGGAGTTCAAAATCAGGTCATAAAACAGATTCAGATTGGAGTTCTAAATCCAGTCATAAAACAGACTCTGATTGTGATTGGAAACAAGGCCACAAACCACATTTTAAGACTCCATTTAAATCAGTCAAACATATAAAAAAGTATCCAATATATATTCAAACTCACAGTGTGTGTAAAAAAATTTCAATTACAAGAATTATAATTGCCAAGACCAAACCAGTTGTAATTAATGTTGCAAATTCAAAACCTGTCGAATTTATGTCTCCAGTAACAAATTTTTTTGATGACGTGCTTGACAAAAGTTTAGATTTATCAGATAAAATATTCCCAACTTTCAGTGCTGATTCATACAAAGACTTTGAAAAAGACTTTGAAAAACCATGCAAAAAAACTTACAAATTGGTAAAACATACTACAAAGGATACAATTAAGAAATGCCACAAAAGTGTTTATAAACCATGTCATAATCAGTTATTAAAAAAGAGAAAATTTTGCCACAAGAAATTCAAATGTGAAAGGTTTGAAAAGCCATTAATACGTGGTTCTTTTGATCCTATATTTAAAAAAGTAAACATCAAGATTGAAAAAAAAACAGAAAAATGTTTCCCACATTGTAAAGTTGTCAAAAAAGAATTTTGTTGTGAATCAAGTAAAACTATTGTATTATGTTTCAATCTAGTCGAAAGATTAATTCCTGCTTTCATTAAACATATAGAATGCTTTTGTTTAAATATCTTAAGGTGTTTAAAACATTACAATGAATTATTGAATGACAATTTAACAAAAGACAAAGACATAACCTGCAAACATGCATTAAAAGCTTTGAAGAAAACAATTGACGAAGCAAAACATGATTTAATAGAATGTGCAAAGGATAAGAAAGAACATCACAAAGAATGTAAAAAAAATAAACATTGCAAGAAAGATAAACATTGTAAGAAAGATAAACATTGTAAAGAGGAAAAAAAGTGCTTCATCGTGTGTTCAAAGGACAAAAAGCATTGTTTTATTTGTAAAAAAGATAAAAAACGTTGTATTAAATGTAAAGAAATCGAAAAATGCAAAAAAGATAAACCAAAGCACAATGATGAAGTACACATTCTTCCAATTACAGATGACAGTGAATCTAATATAAGTTTTGATCATTCTAGTGATTTAGGACCGGTTAAATTAGGCGAGCCACATGAAATACTAGTTGATTTGGCATAACTGATTTACCTCACATTTCCTCTCACATAAATAAGTGGTTCAAATAGTTTCTTTTTTTTAATAACTCGTGCTATAATTATTTAAATAACAAATATAATACATAAAATGTATAACAAAAAATAAATATATTGGATAACACATTCTCTAGGGTTCATAATTCAAAATCTTGAAAAAATTACGAAGCACTAAAAAAAGGCCAAATTGTGACGTTTTCCACCCGTGCCTCATGAAAGTGCGCGTGAGAAAATTTATGAAATTTTTTTTAATTCGGAAAACTGAAAAAAAATTAGAAAATCAACAAGTGAACAAATCAGCTCTGTAAAACGTCCGCCAGGAATTGCAAAGTAAAATTACGCGCAAAGGAGCGCAGCTGACTTACCGTCAAGGAAAATATTCTTTCCAACACGCAAAGATTCTAGCTACGCTGAGTACCTTTGTTACCAAAAATTCAAAATTTGACATTGTACTAGCAAATCATGATAATAATTAGTTCATAATAGCATAAAATTCCTATACTATAATTTTTTTTAACAATATTGTAAGCAAGCACAGTAAAGAAAAAGTGAGTGATAAAATTAACATTAACAATGGAATAGGAATATACAACTAATGGGCAATTTAGTGATAAAAATAGTAAAATAATCCTAATAACATAGAGATCGTGAGAAAAAAAAAATAAACCGAAAAGGATAGAGACAAGGTTTTAACAACGAAAATAAAGTAATTTGATATGTCTAAAATAAATTTTTCGTTATTCTTTAATATTATTGGGAAAGTTATTGATTTTTGGAGGCAAGTGAAGTACAATTTTTACGGTTGATTTTTATTTATAGACAAATAAGTTGCAATATTCCTATGAAATTGGAAAAAAAAAAATATCATTAAATTATGAGCATTATTTTTACTAACAATTTGTTTATTTTTGTTTCTACAAATAAAACCTTTTATTATAGTGGCTCATTTCAAAGAATACCAAGTTATTGGTCGTAATTTACCAACTGAATCTGTTCCAGAACCAAAATTATTCAGAATGAGAATTTTTGCTAACAACGAAGTTGTTGCTAAATCTCGTTACTGGTACTTCTTACAAAAGTTGCACAAAGTTAAGAAGGCTTCTGGTGAAATTGTTTCTATTAACCAAATTTCTGAAGCTCACCCAACTAAGGTTAAGAACTTCGGTGTCTGGGTTAGATACGATTCTAGATCTGGTACTCACAACATGTACAAGGAAGTCAGAGATGTTTCCAGAGTTAATGCTGTCGAAACTTTATACCAAGATATGGCTGCTAGACACAGAACTAGATTTAGATCTATTCACATCTTAAAGGTTGCTGAAATTGAAAAGACTGTTGACGTTAAGAGACCATACGTTAAGCAATTTTTAACCAAGGACTTAAAATTCCCATTACCACACAGAGTTCAAAAGTCTACCAAGACCTTCTCTTACAAGAGACCATCCACTTTTTACTAATCTGGTTATAAAATTAAATAACTTTTTTATATTTATGCTAGTATAATTGTATAATTTTGGTGTGTAGATTTTAACAAAAAAACAACATGATTCTAAACTGTTTGTTTTATATTTAGATTAGTTTTATATCAAGAAATGTTGCTTGTCAATAATAACTCTACTAGACATATAATTGGCATGAGCACAAATAAGAGAACTATCGATTTAATTTAAAAATAACATAAAAAAAACTAAACAAAAACCCATGATGAAGTAATTTAAATTCCATAACTCAGTGGCTAATTGTTAAAAAACAACATACTGAAACCGTTTTGAATTAAAGTTTTTCTATTATTCTTTTTTGTTTTCATATTTGCCAGAAATTTAATTCTAAATCGCTCCCTCTTTAATCCGAAAAAAACCAATCAAGGCGAGAAAAGAAAAAAATAACAGGCATTATAACATCAGATATAGAAAAAACATAAGATTTGCTTTCATATATTGCACAAAAGATAGAACAATAGAACGGTACATTTAGCATGGTAGTTCTTGAAGAAGAAGATACAGGCAGGATAAACCAATCAAGTGGTTTTCAAAATGATTTAAAGGAGTTAAAAAAAAGATCAACAATTAGTAATGAAAAAACACGCGTAAATACACAATCTAAAAATGACGATGATGATCTTCATTTACCTGTAACTGAAATTCATTTAAAATCTCACGAATGGTTTGGTGATTTTATTACAAAACATGAAATCCCACGTAAATTTTTACATTCGTCTATTGGTTTTATAACACTTTATTATTATACTCAAAATGTTGATTATAAAAAAATTGCATTTCCACTTGCAATCGCTTTTGGGATGATCTTTCCTTTGGATTTATTAAGATTACGTTGTGTTCCTTTTAATAGATTGTATTGTCGTGTTGTAGGAGCGTTAATGAGAAAGAAGGAGATTCATACTTATAATGGTGTTTTATGGTATTTACTTGGTTTAATCTTCTCATTTTCATTCTTTTCGAAAGATGTCTCATTAATTTCACTTTTTTTATTGAGTTGGTGTGATACAGCTGCTTCAACTTTTGGTAGAAAATATGGTCACTTAACTCCAAAATTAGTCAAAAATAAATCATTAGCCGGTTCTATTGCTGCTTTTACTGTTGGTTTTTTCACTTGTTTAACATTTTATGGTTATTTCGTTCCACATTATTCGTATGTTAATAAACCAGGTGAAATTTTATGGTCACCTGAAACAAGTAAAATTAGTTTGTGGACTTTATCATGGTTAGGTGGTTTAGTTGCAGCTTTGAGTGAAGGAATTGATATTTTTAATTGGGATGACAATTTTACTATTCCTGTTTTGTCATCAATTTTCTTACATTCTGTCATATATATATTCAAAAAGTAAACCGTATACGATGCCACTGACTAGACATAATATTTTTTACTAGTCCAAAGATTTGTTGTTTTTTTTCCCTTCTTTTCTCTTCATGATAGACTGAAACTTTTCTTAATACCCATGCCACATTATAAAAATAATCTTTAATATATTTAAAATTTTTACTGATATTTACTATAAAAATATATATATCTATAAAAACATTAACACTTATTTTAGCGTTCACATTACAATACATCAGATATAATATATACCTTCTACCCATTCTTTCCTAGTATACGCTATCTTTAATCATCTGTTTTACTGACGTTCTTGGCTCACTTTGGGGGGTCACGTGTAGATTCCGTTCTCTGCAAATTTGAAGAGTGTTTTTTTTTTGACTTGACAGCGAAAATTTTCTATCTCATCGAAAATCAATAAAATTTTTCAGCCATAAAATTTTCAGATGTTTGTGCGTGCAATAATAAAAAAAAATCTTTTAAAATATTTGCATATAGAGACAACAGTTGTAATATATAAAAGGAGCAAGATATGTCTTATGTTTTAACTGAAACCTCTGCTGGTTATGCCTTATTAAAGGCCTCTGACAAAAAAATTTACAAATCTACAACTTTAATTGAAGACTTAAACTCTTCTGAAAAGGTTTTAAAAGAATTTAAAATTGCAGCTTTCTCCAAATTTAACTCTGCTGCAAATGCTCTAGAAGAAGCTAATTCCATTATTGAAGGTAAAGTTTCATCACAATTAGAAAAATTATTAGAAGAAGTTGAAAAAGACAAAAAAACTACTTTAGTCGTTAGTGAAACCAAATTAGCTAATGCCATTAATAAATTAGGCTTAAACTTTAATGTTGTTTCTGATGCTGTTACTTTAGATATTTACAGAGCTGTTAAGGAATACTTAC